>JAHZMX010002986.1:0-17821 GCA_027743895.1 Seira musarum
GCAAATAAGTGATTCTATTAAATTGCAAAAAGGTTAAATAAGTTTCTTGTTTTTCAAAATCATGGCTGCTAAAAATCATGGAGGCGGGTTAATGTTCTGGCTGGTAGCTCTAAAGGACTTTTGTCTGTTAAAGTTTTACACGTTTTTTGCCTTTCTGGAACTGTTCTTTCAAATAATCTTTCCTCCGAGAATGAAATCGTTAAAAGATGAAACAATTTTGGTGAGAGTGACATCACATTATATTGAACATGACAAATCTTATTAGTTCTTTGGTAAAGTGTGATCTGTAAAAGTCTAATTATTAAAAGGTTACCGGTTCAGCGAGTGGCATAGGTCGAAGGATTTGCCTGGAACTAGCTTCATCTGGCGCTAAGCTTATTTGTTGGGACATTAACAAGTGGGACAACGATGCTCTGGCAAAAGAATTAAAGAATGCGGGGGCAAATGTTCGAGCATATAACGTTGATGTCAGCGACCGTAATGTCGTCAAAACTGCTGCGGACCAGGTAAAATTTATTGTGTGACTTAAATATTTAGTCATTCAGCAAAGTCAATTTAGTCATTAGTAGAATTTCTATAATATACTTAGGTGAGACATGATGTTGGAGATGTCACAATGATAATTAACAATGCTGGGATAATGCCTTGTCACTCGTTTCTCTCACACAATCCAAAAGAAGTTATCAGGGCTTTCGAAGTAAATGCAATGAGCCAAATATGGATTGTTAGGGAATTTCTTCCTGGAATGATTGAACGCAAAGCGGGGCATATTGTTTGCATTTGTTCCTTAGCTGGATTAATTGGACAAAGAAATTTATCGATTTATAGTGCCACCAAGTTTGCAGTGTAAGTTTGTCGATGTATTCAATTTCTACTTCTACTCAATTATATTATTACTAAAAAGATATATTATAAATAGCTTTAAATGATTATAATTAGGAATGGATTTATGGAGTCTTTGCGTGATGAAATGGAAAATCATCCAGATAAACCAGACATAAAATTTACCACAGTGTATCCCTCGCCTTGTGATACATCATTCGCCAAAAACGTAGTTTACACAAGGTAAGTATAACAATTATGTTTTACTTTAAAATCGGTTGGTTTGTAACTTTTTAATTTAATATTTTAAATACAGATTTCCGTGGTTAGTACCAGCATTTACAACCCCAGAATATGTAGCATCCAAGACTGTTGAAGGTCTCCGGAGAAATAAGGACTGCGTATGCATTCCACCATCAATTGGTGCATTCGCATTCTTTTTAAAGTAAACAGAATTTATACATTTTACATCACACTTTTAGTAGCATGAGAATTGAATGTAAAACACTTTTTATTATTGACATGTTTAATATTAATTTTTCAGGGCTTTACCTAACAAGGTTTTTAGAGCAGCCAAAAAGCTGATTGGGGTTTATGTAGAACCTCGTTCAACGTGAATATTTTAATAGCAATATTTTTCAATAGCAAAAAAATGCAGATTCATTGGTTAAATTATAGTAATTTATAATTATTTAAATAGTATTAGCTCATAACTAACAAATGCAAACATTAGGAAAAAGTAACTGATTCTCTTTTTTCAAAACATTTATTATGCTACATTAGATATGGAAATGGAGTCAACGACGGCAGTTTCTGATCTCTTGAAAATCAATAGCTTTCTATACAACTAAAGATTAGCATTAGTTAGTTAGTTACATGAAAGGCTGTTAGTTAGTATTGCCATTTGAGCACTGAGCATATATATTGATACTGATATTTTGCTGCAGAAAATTGATATTATTTAGTTAATTAACCCAAACTGACCAAAAAAAGAATGCTTAACGCAAGCACATTCCACTTGTGATATTGACGAAAAATTTCCAAAGAATTGTTTCTCTATAAAAATGATTGCTCAAAATATGAACTGATGTATGGTATGACTTGAACTAAAACTAAGGTCATCTCATTTTGCATGCAACTTGCAACAAAAACATTTACTCCAAAAAAAGTTTTCTAAAACTGTAAACAAAAGAACTTTATTTGATGATAAGGACTATAATAAAAATTATAATTTGTGTTTAAATGCTTATATATTTCATGCATTTTATAATAAGTGAACTAATGAGCTGATAACATTCTCAAAAGATGACATTAGAAAACCTAAAAAGCTCAATTGTATTTGGTTCAAGAAACTTGAAATCATCAAAACATTAAAATCTTGATTTTGTAATAAACTGCCCCCTAAAAAATAAGGGTGAAAAGGGGAAAATGAACATGCAATGCCTCAAAACTCATAACATAACTTGTTTGTAAATTCCATAATGATTAAAATCTCAGACATTATGTCATTGAAAAGGGAAATTTAATAATATAAACTAATTAAAAACTAGCAACCTATTTTCTAGAATGACGATTGCGAGACCTAGAGCGAGATCTCGAACGTGACCGTGATTTACTGGAATCGCTCGAGTGTCTGCGCCGACGGTCTCGGTGCCTTCGTCTATGTCTGTTTCTGTCTCGCGATCTAAAATAAACGATTTTCATTGAGATACCAAAAAACAAAAAGTCATTTTCTATTGTAATTTTTTTTTGTAAGATTCTTACGAGCTTCGCGATCTAGATCTGGAACGAGAAGAGCTAGACGATGATCTGGACTTGGATCTAGATCTTGACCTTGATCTCGAATCTTTCGACCGTTTTGATCGTTTGTTATCTCGGTCACGATCTCGGCTGTCAGACTTACTACTCTCTTTTTTAGAATCTTTGCTGTCTTTTTCTTTATCTTTAGTATCATCATCTTCCTCATCCTCATCCACACCCCAATCGCCTAAGTCGTATTTGGATAAATCGCCATCCTCATCGTCTTCCTCTTCATCCTCATCATCTTCTTTATTCTGCACAAACAACAGGATATTGTTTGAAACCCAAAAAAATATATTTCCTCACAATCTTCATTGCAATAAACAAAATTTTAAATTAATACATTATCCGGAACAGGATCGTCTTTTTTGTTTGGCTTCTTGAATTTCTCATCGCTGTCATCGTCTTCACCATCTTTTGTGGGTTTTCTAAATTTCTTCTTTTTACGGCCAAACTAATCAGAACATTGACATCATTTTATGAGTATTTAATTAATCATTTAGCTAGAGAGCTAAATCATTTATCATTTACTTATATCCCTTACTCAAAGATCCGAAGCAACCATATTGATATTACATTAAAATTGCTCATTGGGTACCTCAAGAAATTATAGTAGTCCCAAATAATATGTCAAATAAGCATACTGACAGTATTTTAAATCAAAACGAACCTAAACAGACCCCGACTTCTCTCAGCAGCAGCCTTTCCAATTTCTACTCCAATCTGTTTCTTCTTTGCAGAGTCAAATGGCTTATCTTTCCCACATCTGTTGCAGGAGGATCTCCGAGCAAAATTTAAATTAGAACACCTAAAACGAACGCGAACAATGTTATTATAACCCGAAGAATTATACACTAGACATAAGGGTTAATCAAAAGTTTTAATATTTCCTTGCATACTCTGGATCGGGACAAATCCAATCACCATCATTTCCTTTGAACTTTGAAGAAGATGAGGAGGAGGAGGTAGATGTTGAAGAGGACATTCTTTGTTCTCCTTGTGACTTTCTCTTTCTCTAAATATTTTTAAACCCTTTTGGCCTTTTAAGGGTTTGTATACTGGCAATGAGTTTTAATATTTCTGAGGCCACTGATACAAAAACTATCACGAAAATTGCCTGACGTAAAATGTGGTCTTCATTTTGGCACCCTGATTAAACCTAAAAAAATAATAGTTTGAAATTATATAGTGAACTTTTTGCTAAAATTCAACAAGAATTGCTATACATACTACATACATTTACTTTAGGATGCCGGGTTCTGGATTTTGATGTGCAGCTTTGTTTTCATACCTAAAACAGATGATGGACCTGACTATCAATTAATCAAGCAATTCAAAACTTACATCAAGAAACTGTTGATTTTATCCAAGTTTTATCATGGACAATACATTATCAAAAAAAAGAAGCTCGCGAGAGTTCCTCAATGTCCAAGACTCAAGGAGAATTGTCCAAAAAGGTTCAAAAATACGCATTATAGGGAAAAAAAGAAAAACATAAACAGAGATCCAGAGGAGCATAATATAAAAACAAGCCTCAATTTAAACCTGGTACTATCCGGCTTTACATTGAAAATCTAATCTGCTGTACCAAAGGAGACTCTTGAGGTGAATGTTTAAAAAAATCCCTAACAAAAACTTTGTTCCGTGCATGCACAAATAAATATATCCATTAACTTTTTGACATTTTGATTTTTTTCTTTTTTCTATGGAATTGATTTATAAATAACTGGAGGCTGAGATTTTTTAAAACGCAATAGAAAATTGGTCCAACTAGCGTTTTTGAAATTATGTACAACCTAACTGACTAGGACCACTCATCAAAGAATTCCGAAAAATAATTGTACCCTCAAGTTGGTAAGTATCCATTTTAGTTTCCAAAGTTATCCTTATTCTGGTCGTTTGCTCAACCAATTTTTTATTAATTTTGAAATCAAACGAGAGGCAAAAAATAAATATTATGCGTATGGGGTAATGTTTGACTTTTTTGAATTTCCAGAATATTAGGTCTCTACGGCAATAATTTTAAAATTGATGAAAAAATGGTTGTCATTGGCGACAAAGGAATCTAAAATATGAATTCTTGCGATAGAAAAAAATGGTAGAAATAAAAAAGGGCAATTTTGGATTCCCATAGAGATTGGATTTTTTTAAAAACTCTCTAATTATTGTAACAAATAAATTTGATAAAAATTGCCATGGAGACCTTCTTTGATGACAAATGGTCCTCTGAGCGCAACATTTTTTAAAAATCAGGGGTTCAGTCAGTAAAGTTTTTCATAACTTTCAGTCTCGGGTAAAAAAGGTCCTGTAAATCCTGATCATGATATGAAAATGACCTTACCAAGAAGATGCCTGTTGCATACAATGGAGTGGAGAGGACGAGAAGGACCTGCCATTATTGTTCCCGTCCAGTCACGTTCATCGTGTCTGAGACTAGACCTTCTCGTTTTTGTACAAAACTCCAACTCTTAAATAAATGAATGGATCATAAACAAATACAAGACAATGATAAAATATTTTACTACACTCCTTTACATTGTCATTCTAATATTCTAATAGAACGTATGGTTATCATTATATTTGTACTTGTTCACCTTTTATGTATCTTATTTTCTTCTGGACCAATGACCGATTCCATACACCATCTCTAAACGTTTTCATTTCATTATGGGCATTAGGCATGTAAAAGGACCATATTTATGAATAGACATTACGGCAAAATGCCTAAATTAACTCAGAACTGTCTATACATGCGTGTGACTGACAGAAAAGTAATATTTTTCTATTTGGCATTTCATTCAGTTTTATGTCAAAATACATCGCACCGGCTGTGAGGAGCTGTGAAATTAAACGGACAACTTAATTTTAGTTTTACCAATACAAGATTGATTTTAATAATAATTTGCAAAATGGCTGACGATGATAAGGTTCACCACTCAAGGTAAATATAAACTTGAATATATTTTGTATTGATGCTAATGAGTTTGTTTCAAAGTTTGTAAATAAAAAGTTGTTTTTTTTTTTCAAGCCCAAGCCCCAGTTATATTGTCGTAAGCAGTAATGAGATGTCACCCAATGTGATTTCGGCTATGCATACCCCTGTCGCAATGCAAAGGCCCAAGGAGTTCCATCTGGATTCTGCAAACCGCCCCGTGTTTAGTCATATTGCTAACGACTATCATCTCCTGGATAATTTGATGCGGTATGCAAAAGTATGCGAAAAACTGAACGTTAACGTCACCCAAATGGCTACATCATTGGCAAGAGCGATTGGAATTCAGAACAAGGGCGAATATAATGTGCTGATTTACGACTATCTTCTCGCTATCCCGGACTATCCTCTACCCCCGAGTATAAAATGGTGTAATGTGGTTTGCTATAAAAACAAATTATTTGGGGTAGCTGTGTTTCCAGCTTTGGAGCGATTGGTATTCTATTTTCCCGAATTTTCGACTTATAATCAAAGGGTGCAAACCTTAATATTCTCTTATGGGAACAAGATTCTAAGGTATTGTCCAGAGAGAAATGCCCTTGCATTTGACTTTGTTCCTCCAACCAACTATTCCAACTTACAACCAATCATGCTAACTGCTACCCTCAAACGGAGAATCAGCGAGGATCAACAAGGGGATGGCTCACCCCAACCAATGAGTATTCTCAAACTTGACCATGACACGATGCAGAGTCCTCCAGAAACGACACAGCAACCACAACCAGAATATATTCAACTAGAATAACAAAAAAAAATGTTTTGAATTATGGAATCTCAACAAAGAATCTCATTCTGTTTCTTTTTTTTTAAATTTTCCTACTAAATCCATAGTACATATTATATAGTTTTAGTCAAACTACTGAAAAGTCTGATTTGTAGTATGCGGGCAATACTGACTTAATCCAGAATGAGTTACAGATATTTTATACCATTATTTATTTTCGACAATGAAATAAAACCTTCGTAAAATAAAAAAAATGTCATAAATATTAATTAATTTTGCGTTTTTAGCTCATGGCGTAAATCTGGGTATGTGAAATTTGTGTCAACAGCCTGAAGCTCCGCTGTCCGGTGATGATGAATTCCAGGACTTTCAAAAGTTGACATCGTCGAACCAGGTCTCTGTCTTGGCCTCGCATATACATCTTCCGTGTCTGCGTGGAAAGCTATTTCAGATCTTAATGTTTCTGCTGAACTTAGGATAACGGGGGATGAGGGTGTAATTGTAAAGACCTCTACATTTTCGGCATTCAATTTTTTCAAAAACTTGAAAACGACCAAAATTCCTGAGCATCTGTAGAGACTTCCAAAGATCAGAATTGCAATTGCCGTGACTCGTTCATCCAATACGGCGAAAAGATTTATGCTCATGAGGCTCCACAAGTAGACAACGATAAGAACGCCGCCATTCACACTCAGCCATATTTGAAATGGCACTTTACTTTTCTGTGTGGCAATTGAATTATTACTTACTTAACCTTTATTAAACCTTATTATAAGACAATTCCTTAAGTTTGCGTTACTGACCTTACTTACTCCACGATATAAATGTATTGCCAAGATTAGGTCGATGAATAAGATTATCCAGCATATGCACCACAGAGTGAACTGCAAATCTTCTAAATATTTCGTTTCACTCAAATTAATCAAAGATCAATAGGTGCAATTTTTCTCACACTAAAAATCGATAAAACATGAAATTACTTTTAACACCAAGGATGATTTCAGTGAAACTCCCTACGACTCCTCCGAACAGTATATTAATCATCAGCAATGTGAGTGGAATTAGCAGCGCGATGCATCCCAACTGTAAATCAATCCAATAAAAGAGTTTATTTTGAAAGTTCAAGTTTATTGAATTGAAGATTAAAATGCACTCTCACCACTTCAAGCACAGCAACAACCTTTACCGACGTTGATAACGTCGGCCAGCGACAGGATGATGCGCTAGTTGATCTCATTTTACTTTCAAACCGTGAACCGGAAATGCAATTTCAAATCGGATTGGAACTACGCTTTGAAGGACAATAATGAGCAATATTTCTGGCTCGAAATTCGTGAGAAATGCAAATACCTAAATTGACGCAGGCAGATGCACAATGAAATGTATATGCATGTGTCGTTAAAATCTAATTAGGAAGCGTAATGTAGTACATCTCGAAAGATTGCAGATTATTGGAAATTGCATTATACTACACCACGAACAGCTACATGACGACTTTTGGAGAAATACAGTATTTTTAAGTCAACTTTGATCTATTAAACATGCGATTCTTTCATTTCAGCTAATACTTTTTTTTAGATCCGCATATAGCTTACATCCTGTTCCACGCAAATAGGCAATTTAACTTATTTAACTAAAGATGTTTAGGTAATGTCGTCCCGATCTATTAATATAATTCGAATGACATACTTAACAATTTTCAGTAAATAACGAGTTTATTAAATTAATTTTGTAGTAACTAATTATGTAATTCCAGTTCATATAAAAATAATTTCGGTTCTTTTGTAAAGAATGAGAGAATGATGAACCGTTTTAATGTATAACTGTTGTTGTTGTTGTTCCCGTTACATGGTGCACTGGCGCTGGATAACCGTTGTTATTTGTTGGATAAGGGGGAGGAGGGCCAAAATTCTGCATGGGATAAGCAACCTGCGATTGTGGTGTTACATAAATGATTGAAGCATTGTTTGGATTGTATGGTTGAGTAGGTGGCTGCGGCTGTGCAGTCGTAGCGTAGGTTGTGATCCCCATTTGTTGCTCAATTTTTAATTCTCGGAGAAACTGGAAAACCACTGTCATTTCGTATAGTTTGTATAGAATGGTTATAAGAGCTCCTGAAAACGAGGCGCCGTTAAAATCACTGGCTGTGAGATTGACAATAAAGCTTCCAATGTTTAAACCTGTTGTTATTGCTGTTATAATGAGCCAAATGCGACAATTGCGATAGTCTTTCTACAGAAAATTAAATTAAAAATTATAAATTCATGTTTCATTGCACTCAGCACTTTTTAAGTACGAAATGAAATTAATGAGCTCTTACTTTTCTAGCGCCATTATGGAGTCGATAAGCGAGTAAAATTTGTAGAATATAAATGATCATCAATATTATTACAACAATTATCCCAGCCGTTTCTGCAAGATACAAAGTTTTAAAATTACGATTCTTGACAATTAATTTATTTTTCAGTCTTTCGTCACATACTTTCAGATTTGGTTAGATCGGGATCGGTATTTCTGTTGTAAGTGACCAATGCTAAAATCATCAATCCGAGATTCATCATGCTTAAAACCTGTGGATTTTTTTAGATTTAAATGTAAACACAGTTTTAGATTACATTATGAAGCAAACGACAAAAATCAATAAAAGTTAATTTGCAAGTATATCTTGATATTATTACCGCGTCAATTAGGGCTAAAACGATGCATCCCTTCTGCAGGCTCATACAAGGACAAGGATTATATGTCATACTTGAAAAATTGATGCTTTAAAAATTGGAGCACTAAAAACTTGAAAATTTTGTTTGTATGTTATACCAACTAAATATTATATTTAATTAAGATGAGTATTCGACTGATCACAAATTGTGATTCACAATACCAATCGAATCCTATGTGTATCACATTCCAGAGACATTGTAATTGTATTGTGGTCATTACGCGTATTTTTTTACTTTTTTCATCACCATCCACAGTACAAACGAAGGCTTATCAGTGTTTGCCTACCCTGAATTGTCAAATTGACACCAACTCTGTAATGGAAAACTAATCAAGTTGTTACACATTATAGAAGAAATGTAGCTGGAAAACAATAAAGCAAAGAATATCGGCTCCCAAGGTCTTAAGTGATGAATTTTTTCAGCTTTCATCAGTTAATTGAACTGAACATTAGTTAACTCTGCTCATTTTGCACACCAGGTCGTGTAAGGCTAAGTAAAGTTTTGCTGAAATTTTAATTTCCAGATCAATTCAAAATCTTCAGTAGACGGACACATTACAATTAGTCCTAGCCGAAAGCTTTCATTTAATGCATACGATAAATGGAGATGATTCGATCCAGTACACCTTACGTAACTGCAAAAATTGCCAGTGAAGATTCATAAGAGGGAAAAGGAGTGGGATGACTAATATCAATGCTAATCTATTACATTCAAACATAAACATAGTATAAGTACTTGATGACGATGTCGTAGCCATGCTTGAATATGTCACAGGTGTCCGACCATTAGTGCATTTACGCATTTTTATGAAAATTTATCTTATCATACAAAGATAATCTTTCGCAAATAATGACAGGTAATATGATGCACAGCGTTTTTAAGAAAAGTGAGCGCAGATCTGATTTTCCTATTAATTTGTGATTTGAGTCGATTGAGATGACTCACAGAGTTAATGCATGAAATTATTAATGCTAGCCGCTTTTATTTGTACAGCAACGCGTGCGGTAAAATTTACTAAAAAAGATTACTCCAAAATCTATTAGTCAATGTCCTCAAATGTCCTTTCCGATAAAATACCTAAATCAATTTTTTTCTCTGGCGATGCATTTGACCTCTGTATGCTTTGTACTCTGTACACATAAAAGTCACAAAAGCGACCCTTCATTCATCGCTAAAAGTATAAGAAAACATGACAAAGAATGAAAGAAACACTTGATTAAAGTCGAAGGAAAACAATCTGGTTTAGCATTAATGAACTTATCTTAATTCACAATGTTAAATGGCACGAGACGCTTTAAACAAGTGTAATGAATATCGTTCATTAACGCGTCATCTACTTATCTTTTTTCGTGCTTTTAGCAGGGCTACTCCATCACAGGACTGGGTGACCCCTATAAGTAAAATGACGAGATTAACATGTGAAAAACGCATGTCATTCCAAGCAGATAAATGTTCCCACATCCAGAGCAGTAGGAAAGGTCACAAAATGACTACAAATGCAAGCTATACATTGTCCATATGAAAGACATTTAATTTTTGTTGTGTTTCATCAAATTTGTCTTTTGAAATAAACAATTGAGAGGAATATTGCATTTTACAATTTTTTAATTCATTCAGCATTTTTGCTGGATTGTTCCAAATAGAAAGATTCTATTCTTACGTTACCCCTGCCTAAAGTTTTAGACCATTAAATCTTACTTAATTTGTTGACTAAAGACAAAAGATTATTCAAGTCCCTAAAAGTTACACTTGGATTCTTTTCGTGATCCAAAGCTGAAAATGATTTCAAATATTCCCATCCTCAAATATTTTCCATTGTTTATGCGTTGAAATATTACACATTTTTTCTGACATTCACCTCCACACACCCAAGACATTTTTATGAATGGTTCACAAAAAACGTCATGTATTTAAAAACAAAGGGGCTTCTCATAATTCTGCCAACTTTTAAAGTTACACTTGGAGTATAGTGCACATATTATATTGACGCGAATCATCACATAAGTAAAACTGCAATAATATTGCCAAAATATTTAAAAGACGCCTCCACGTTTCCGTATCTTTTCCTGCCAATGAAAATGAATAAGGTTTGATTTTTTTCAAAAAACATAATAACATTTGGGCTAGAACGTTTAAAATTTTCGTGGATCATTCTAATTTAAACAATTTCACTGTCCAGAGATTTTGAGACTTTTACTGAATAAAAAATTAGTATAAAAAATGAAACTAAGACAAAGACTACTTTAAATTACTAAACATTATGTGTGCATGTTTTTAAATATTTATTGCTTCAATGATTTCATTGTTAAAAGCCTAATTTGTTTTTTAAAATTCCTTCATCAAATTAAGATAGCATTGGTGGGAAATTAATATAAATATCGCCTCACAAAATAACTCGATGCTAAGTGCTTATCAACTTCCCATTCTTTTAATAAGATTCCATGAGCTTCTGATCCAATGTCTACTGGATTACTTATCGACTCCAATCTGATTCTTGAACAATGTCAGCTAATACATAATCCCTAATTTTGTTACCGTCAAAGCCGATAGCCTACCGCTATCAGCAATACCATCAATAATCATTGTAAAGCACAACAATGTCCATAAGCAAATTTTGTTGTGATAAAAATGAGAAATTCAAACATTTGTAGTTACAGTGTTTATATAGAGCTTTTTATCAAAGAATTAATTTGCTGTTGATGCTCTCCTTCCATTAAAGTAAAAACGTTACAGTATTATTTCAAGCGAATCATAACAAAACGCGTATTTTTTTATGATGCGCGAAGGTCCGCAATGGGAATACTTTTTGCCCTTGTTGCTTTCCTACGTATAAAAATGTGGAATCCTTGTTTTAAGCGATCATTTATAATGATAGGTTTGACCAAGGAACTCCTATGTTTATTGTTGCTTTTTATTAAGAAGAAGAAAAAAATATGTGTGTGGCTGTGGCCGTTGTTGTTACTGGCTCTGGCTTGGCATGACATGAGCGTGCGTTATTATTATTGTTATTTACAATTCCTTGTGTCCTCCTCCCTCCCTTAAAAGTGTGTGGATTAAACTGCTTTGATTTTTGCATACGCAATTGTATTTAATTTAGTTTTGGTTTGTGAGTTGACCAAAGTGGATCAAATTAGAAAAATTCTGGGGAAGACAAAGTACGCTACAGATAATTTACGCTGGATAAAAGAGCATCATACCATGATGGGGAGCCACCCAACGGTAATTAGTTTTTAGAGATTTCTTAAATAAACTGAATTTGAAATTGCTAAACTTTTAAATACATTTTTGATTTCTGTGATTTTTAGTGGTGTCTTGTGGTGGCCTTTAGTGTCCTTTGCTCAGGGACAAGAGTGCCACCGCGTCAAATTGTTTATCAAATTCGCCCAGCTCCATTATCCTCCTATACTAGTCAAGATGGAACATATTTATTAGACAGTGGAAGTCACAGAATTCCAGTTTCCCACTTTTGGGTTAAAAACTCAACCAGCAACAAAAACTGTTAAAATTTTTCCAACGAGTATTGTCTCATCACCCCCAGCTTCATCACTAAATGATTCTGGAGATTTCGATTCATCTTCTTCATCCTCTTCGTCTTCCTCACCCTCAGAAGAAAGCTCTGTAAGTGCAACCAGAGAGGAAATTACAGAAGTTCCAAGATTTGGTACATCACAAATGAACCAAGCTCAAGTTGCACAACAGTTTTTACAACTTCAACCTGAACAAATCCAGCAAATTTTTCAACAATTTCAACCGCAACAAGTCCAACAAATTGAACTCCAGCAGCAACAGCAACCCACAGTTGAGCAAATCGTACCTCAACAGACACAGAATGTTGATGTTGGTCCAACATACGAATTCAGATCGGATGAAAGCAATGTTGAAGGGGAAGATATCAAAGCAGCGCAAAGCGAGGTCATCACAGAAGATAAGCTTCAACCTGCATATTCCGAAAGAAGGGAAAAGCGGAAAAAGAAAGATCCTCCCGGAGATGCATCTTATGCTTTTGGGTATGAAACTGAGGAAGCTGCTCGTCACGAGGTTGCTGACGCACGATGGAAACGTAAGTTTGAGCAAAATTTAAATATGAAATTTTCACAGACTATGATACATTTGTTTTACTTTTGAATATTTAGGTAAAGGGCTGGTACACCTACGTGGATGATGAAGGTTTGAATTGAATTTTTATTTGTTTAACGTAATGCATTTTTCAATTCTCTGTAATTTTTTAACTTATTTTTTACTAGGTGTTGTAAGGAAAATCATATACACAGCAGGTACGTAAACATTTTGCAAAAAAATCGTACACCAAAATTTTGACAAAAAATCGTAGGCTCATGAAAAAAATTAATCAATGACAACAGGTGCCGGTAAAGGATTTGTTGTGCTTGGGAAAGAAAAAGTCCGTGGGCCAAAGAACCCACCACAATCGCAATCCCGGAGGTATAATGGCAATAAGGGAAGTAGTAGCAACATTCGTTCTGACTATCTTGGTTTCGCCATTTGAATATTTAGGTAAAGGGCTGGTACACCTACGTGGATGATGAAGGTTTGAATTTAATTTTTATTTGTTTAACGCAATGCATTTTTCAATTCTCTGTAATTTTTTAACTTGTTTTTTTACTAGGTGTTGTCAGAAAAATCATATACACCGCAGGTACCTAAACGTTTTGCAAACAAATCATACATCAAAATTTTGACAAATTAATCCATTTTGTAAATTAATCAATGACCATAGGTGCCGGTAAAGGATTTGTTGTGCTTGGGAAAGAAAAAGTCCGTGGGCCAAAGAACCCACCGCAATCGCAATCCCGGAGGTATAATGGTAATAATAAGGGAAGTAGTAGCAACATTCGTTCTGACTATCTTGGTTTCGCCGCTGATACGTCCACCCTGAACACTGTCAAACAACAAAAGCCTCAAACTACCCCAGCCTCCTTCACAAACTATGTGTCCTTCAATAGTTGGAGTGATTTAGCAAAAGCTGGAACCTCCAATCCTCCAGTGCCAACGACAATCATTGCAACATCCCAACCAGCCCCTAGAACAAAGAAGCCAGTATTTATCGTAAAAATTCGAAGACCTGTAACAAAAGAACAATGTAAGTACCTCTCTCTTGAATACCTTCTTAAAGCAGCTACGTTTTTATTATTATTCTTTTCCTATAAAGCCCTTATTTTCGCAGCCTTTGAAGGAGGTAAGCTTTGTGATTGCAAAATTAAATTGCACTGCTATAAAAATGCATCTTATCCTTATAATCTACATTATCAATTGAAAAAATTATGTTGCATTGCATGATTACGTGTTCTCGCATGACTTTAAGACTTTGGGACTGCACTTGACATGTATAAAAAAATTGTTCCGTTTTTTCCTTCTTGCACCCTTTATGCTACCCTTGTCGTACACTCGGTACACTTGTCAAATATTTTATCCTCTTTGTTTATCCATTTTCCCACGAAAATTCTATTCCGCACTCAATGCCACACAGAATAATGATCAATTTAATGAACAATGAATCACAATGTTCTCTGAGTAATTATGATTATAAGGCTTTGAATTTTTATCACGATTGAGTGAGTGACACATGCCCTACATGAATAGCACAGTTTGCACCTCAAGCAAAAGTTCACATGCCCAAGTATTTAAGCTTGATCTTACAAAGAACCTCTTCTTGGGCAAGTTCTTTTTTTATTAAATGTTCTTGAATTTCGCACACACAGTTCTTCCAATGCTTAAGCTTCCTTTTAACTAAATTATTTTTAAAAAAGTGAGTTATTTTTATGACACAAGAATTTCATTGTCAAAAATATTTTTCTTGCTCTTCCATTCTTCCTTAAAACCTATTTTCGATTTGGAAATGGACCTTCAAAAAACAGTCCACAATACGAAACCCTTCATTGATCCTGAACCCCTTCCAGTCCCTATTACGACAAAATCAAGAACTCGACGCAGGGGAACATTGACATTATCTGATGTAGTACCTCCAAGTTTACGGAAATCTCGGATAAAGCAATACCAAACTCCTCCTATCTACTATGCAGATGATGACGATGAGTCTGGTGATGATGAAACGAGCAACAGCAGTCAAGCTAGTTCCTCCTCCTCCTCTTCAGGAGATTATGATAACAGTGAAAATGAAAGTCGTGAGCCGATTCGTTCGAGTAGCAGTAATAATAATGGTGGAGGTGGGGGAGGAGGAGAACTGGCTGTGAAGGGTGACCCCGACTCGAGCTACGTTTTTGGTTACGAGACCGAGCATTCGAACCGATTGGAGAAGGCGGATCCTTACGGAAACGTTCGGGGATCATACTCATATATCGGTTCGTCTATAAATCAATTACTTTCTCGACAGCATTCCCCCTACTCCTCCTCAGGGTCTCATCATCACCATCGTCAGCATGTTGTTGATGAGCCATATAATATGAGGAAAAAAAGACCAATCTTGCTGAGGAGATCAATAATACCGCAACGAAAGAGTAAAAAAAGGTCTCTCAAATCTCTTGTAGATCCAGAAGGTGTCAAGAGGACTGTGCATTATGTAGCTGGAGGTAATACTGGTTTTAAGGTTATTCATGCCTCCCCATCAATCTCCAGAGGAGTCCGTACTGGAAGCGCCTCCAGGATATGTGGTGAAACGAGTTCCCAGCTTACGTACATCTGAATCCCGATTTCCTATCCCTATCACTGTTCCCCAACCTTCCGCTATAGTATACCATATACATCCGGACAGTGGGTGGAAACCGTGGGAGCCGACACTTCGCAAAAAGAAAATCAAAATTCATCGTAAGAAATTGTCCAAAGCCCTTTTAGAAAGTGCAAGACGAGATGGAATTGTGCTTCTTCAAACTCATCCTGATCCTAACACTCCAGTCGCTCATCACAATACAAATAAACCCATCCAATCGGGTAGTAGTAGTACTTCTGAAGGCATTATTGCCTCAGCTCCCATTCCAATGTCAAATAACGGAAATGTTAACTTTGCCACCACCCTTGGTGTTAGTGCCGGGAACCCAGCAACTGGTGCATATTTTAAGGAAAAGATAACGACAGCAGGTTCCGGAACCGTTACAGCAACGGAAGCCAAGTTGCCGCCGCCGCCACCAGTTCCCTCTCGTCGTCGGCACGCACCACAGCGTGGCTATACGGCAGAACATCACCTAGTGCAAATTGACGATGATAGTAAGGAGCATGTCTCTGCATCTGCCTATGTGAATTCTCATAATAATAACAAACATTCAAAGCCTCATTCATCATCTTCCTCTTCCCAATCATCTCAATCTCAATCAAAATCTATGCAACAACAACAATCTTTGTCCCAGAATGGTGGAGTGCATGATCGCGAGCCTCTTCTTTACAGCCCAACATTTGAATCAATGAGGGATACTCGGATGCCCATCCCAAACCCGATCCAACTTCAACCCACTCAAGTAGCAATCAAGAACCGAGGTGCACCAACGCAAACGGTCACGGGGGCTCCAGGGCTTGACGCGTCCTCGTCCAACCATCATGCTGTAGCATTTTCTTCCGATGGGAAACTTCAAGTGGATGTTCCCACTGTCATTATCGAGACAATTGAGGCCAACAAGTCTCCTTCATCATCATCATCATCACTCCAAATGCAGCAGACACAACAAAACCAGCAACAGCAAAAGAATAAGGATGAGAACAGAAATGTCGCACATCATAAAAATCATCATAAACTTCCAGAACCTGTAACCTCTTCAACAACAGGACAGCAGCAACAATCTGGGAGCAACATCAATTTCATTCAAGGGTCCACACCCATTAGTCCATCATCAAGCCCACAGGCGACTTACCAGCCCAGTTCAATTTCCGCTCCAACTCCTCCCGTTACTTCTTCATCAAGCAGTAGCAGCATTCCCCAACAACAGCAGCAACTGCACACTCATCAACAGGTAATATCTTCGGTACACCAGCAACCGCAGCAGCAGCAAGCACCACCTCCTTCACAGTCGAGGAGTCGAAGAAGACATCACAGATCCAAATCTGGTGGAACAAATCCAACATCCCCTTCAAACAGCGGCAGTAGTAGTAGTAGTGCCAGTAGCAGTAGTAGCAGCAATGCTATTCATAGTGGCGTTAGTAAAGTCGTTGAAACGACGACAATGATGAGCAGTAGCAAGCGACTGATTAACAGACTGGCAACGTCGGACCGTGACGAAACCCTTTCTGCACAGCAGTAAAATAATGTACTTCTCTTCCAAGTTTTCAGAGCTAATAAATAGCTCACATGGCGGAAGGCTATGGGATAGTTTTAAAATGGTTCTCTCATAGTTAATATTTTTTTTTGAATGACGAATAATATGACGAGTTGATGTGTTATTATTATTGCTGTTGTATATGTATCATGCATATTGTAATCTATAATTTTCTATTTATTCGTGATGTGATGATGATATCAAAAATAGAAGTATTATGAACATTTAAGAAGCTCTCTGTCTGTATTGTATTGTAATTCATTGATGATGATTCGTCGACAGGAAATAAAAATGCATTTAATGTTAATGTTTTATCAAGTAAATCTGTATTTGTGAACTAGAAATTATCATTCATTTCGACAAACTGAGAGTTGCCATCCAATCAAGAAATAGCAAAATATTATGGCATTTCAGACGCATTGTAATTATTAGATGACTGATTTATCAAAGAAATATTTATACATATTTGTTCTGGCATGCATGCTCCTATTGCACTTATATTTTGTATATCATTTTAGTTCGCATAATATGTGTAATTAAGTAAGTGGAA
>JAHZMX010002988.1:0-14496 GCA_027743895.1 Seira musarum
ACAGACATTAAATCAGTATTCTGGGGACAACTCTTTCGCTGTTAACCCTTTTCCGCTTTCACCGTTAGCTCTTTTCAGCTACGTCGTTATCGCTGCTTAACAGCTTTATTTAGGATCACTTTTTCAGTAATTCAGATACAAAAACATACCTACACAGTTTTAATATCAAGGTAGAAGAGTAAAAAGTGCTGTTTTATTACATACATATTGCAACGTTCCAACTTCCAACAGTCCAATACCAATTGTCCCAACCCTACTATTTTCTATAGAACTCAACAAAGACATTCTTGTCACTATAAACTCAGGTCTTGAGCTGGAGCAGGAAATTGATATAGAAAATAGAACTTACATTATGTAAGTTACATATTTATACACCTACAGCTCTAGAGTGAACGATGTAATATGATAGTTTTTGTGAGCAAAAAAGTTCTATGTTGAGTGGGAGTGAGTTTGACTTAGCCCTTCTACGCCAGTCATCAAAACAGAAGCAGCGGGATCCAATGTTTTTGATCCAGTACTGGACGCGGCAAACTCAATGGACCTATTTTTTACAACTGACAACATAAACACAGCCAGTGCAACCAAAAACACGAGATGGATGAAAAATCAAGTGAACGGATAAACATTTCCGATGGGTGTGTTTTATGACTTCTTAAACTTAGGAAAAGAGCTAAACAAATATTTTTTGACTCCTTCTAATATGTGCCGAGACTATTCCCAACTATCATGAATTTAGTTCTCGTTAGCTATGTATCAGTGAAAGTGACGGAATTGCATAATATCCAAATTAAAAATTAATTAATCATTACGAAGATATTTCAAAGAAGCAGCTGATAATGAAGTGATGAATAACTCTTGAGTCTCTGCATACAAAAAATATCATTCTCATGAAATGAAGTGAGCAGTAAAGAATCAGAGTAAAGATTAATTGAAAAGTGTTACACCCTTACACCTTTTGTCAACTGAATAAAGACGTACATTGAAACATAAACCAGAAAGTTGAAGATTTTCAAACTGCCTGATAGAGTATTTCTGTAATAATTATTCGTTAAAACCTGTGACCTGACTAAAACTGGAACAGCATTAAATTAAAACATAAAAAATTTGCCCTGCTTGTTTGTGGAGTAACGCGTTGGAGTTTCTTAATTTCTTGGATGAGGTAACATTCACGAAAGCAAATGCAAAATAAAGTATGACACATGTTTAATAGCTAACATTAAGTACACCACTTGTTGCCCTAATTATCATTCTTGTAAAAACTTAATTTTGTGTTTGTACACTGCACAGTATTTATTTTTCAATGATTATTCACAACGCAAAACGGTTAAAGTTGTGGAATGGACTGGCATTTTAGTTCATGATTTTTTCATATGTATTTTTTATTACAGTGGGAACCAGGAAGGAATTAACAGTAATGTCGTCTCTACGATCAGGCCCTCAACCGTTCAGGCAATCACCTGCGGTAAGTGAATATATAACGTCTTGTCCTGTTCCTACTTTCTCTATTACTAAAACAAATATGTTCTATAGTTTTACACATATTTTATACGCATACTCGGCATACTAGATTGTAAAATATTTTGAAAAGCTCGACTAGGACACTGGACTAGGACTAGAAACCTAAAATCTTTCAATCTGCTTGGTTATTTCATTCCGTTAGTTATTCAACGTTAAGTATTTTCCTTATCCAACGTGCATCTTCCTGCAACGCCACATTCTTCCTTACATATTAATGGTAATGCTTCGCACATTCACATCTACGTATCCTGTTTCAAATTACTGTCGACCTTAAAGTCTGAAAATTGGCTTATCTATTGCTACATTTCATTTTTAATCCATTATTGTACATAATTTTCGCACTGTAGAACAAGACAATACATATTTTTTACCATTACTAAATATATTTTCTAGTCATGTTTGGATTAGGCTGTCATGTATTCCTCCCTTTTCTTGGTAATATTATGGATTATTCATGACTTAAGCTGCGTTTGAGATTAAATCATTAAAACCATCGTGGGTGGGAAAGAGAAAGCCAACCAAACAAAGCAAATAGAGCGACTCCTCCTCAGTACTCTCTGTTAGAAATTTTTTAATGGTGAAAGTGTAGTTGGCAACTGTCGGTCTAGATGTCATACTTATATGATTGCAAAGCTACCCCCTTTGTTAGTAGTATTTTCTCCTTCCTGGCTTTTGCTGAATTATGAAATATCATGATCAGAGATCTCAGTTTAGCTGCTTTTAATGATTTATTATTTTGCCCTGTGGAGCAGGTAAAGGTTAGAGGAAGCTGTATATCGTATCATTTTCGTCTTTCATTCAAATTAAAGTTACACTCTATTACTACTTGTCAATATGCTTTTGCTAAACACGTGTTTGTCAAAACTTAATAAATAATTAAATGTGTGGGTAGTTTATAACATTTTGTAAGCTAAGGGTAAGCTGGATTTCTTATTTTTTAGCTTTTTTGTCGGCCTCTTTTCGTACAGGCACAATTATTACCGCTTTGAAACCTTCTTTTAATTGAATCACAAAGTTGACGCTGTGGACTGTTTTTGGCGCAGATATCCAAATTTTAACACGATCCCTGATCTTATTTGGTGTCTTTTAATAAATTAGGGACTAACTGAACAGTTAAAAATCGTCAAAAGTTTTTCCTAAAGAAATACTTTCAAACGGTTATTTAGACCATTATGTAAATGCATGTAGCCTTTCATTCGTGCGGTTTAAAACTCTATTCTACATCATGGATTCATACCCAAATGAGAATTTTCATACATTTTGAAACAATTAAGAAACGTCATGTGTGTAAATGTCCGGAAGAATTATGAATAATTCACTGGTATATAGCTTCGTGTTTCTGCATTATAAAAAGACGGATTTCTTGCCCTTTCTGGTTTTTAATCTTTTAACCTTTCAAGTGTTTTTGTGCTGCTGGCATCCGTACTGTTTATGATGCTTCTGCTGCATGACATTTACATTTTCCTCAATTATCCAGGCACAAATTTTGACATTTATGAGATGCTTTATCTTCGCCTCTGCATTGTCTCGAAAGCATCCAGTTAGCAGCGAGTAGAGAAATGAGATTATTGCAAATAATGAAATGGTTAGGTACAAAGCGTTGAGCAAGTGAAAAGATTTGTCTCATCTGAAGTGCGCGTACGAGATAATGTCACTTACTTATGAATCCTTTATGGAAGATCTACTCTGACTCTAGCCCAGCCCTGCTAGCTATTCTTATTTACTCCAAGTATCCATAAAATTGTATCTTAAAACGAATTTCTTTACTGGTTATGGGCGCGGGTTGACGGTGACATTTCTATTCTATTGTTCACAAATTTTCAATATCCTTTTGTAAGACATGGAAAAAACCCGATGCGACAGGCGTGGTTCTTTCTTATGGTGTACTGGACGAAGCGATCGTCGCGTTTTTCGATTTTCTTCCAGCTTTTCCAAGATAATTCTTTAGATGATGCATAATACATTGAATACATCCATTTACTTATCACGTTTTTGTGTGAGAACAAACATTTTCTTTCCATTTCCATCGCATTCGCCTTGGCCATCGAATGAAGGGTTATGTATGTTTCATGTGTAATGGCCATGTTATAAGATCAAAGTAAGAAGTCGACTCTTGTCGAGAAAAAAAAGTTATTGCATTGCATGAGCTACTAAAGTTGTAAAAAATCGTATTGCTTTCAAAGCAAATACACGAGAAAGTGTAAAGTTTTGAAACGCAAATCCATTTATGGAAACCATGCATGCACCGTGAATACCTTTTTTTTTTCTTCGTAAATCTAAACCCAGGCAAATCAGCCTGACATTATGTGCTCTTTCTGCCACATGCAACTGTAAGGGCTTGGCTCATTTCCTTCTTGTGTTCTTATGGCATCATGCTACATCTAAAATAATATCCTCCTAAGTTCCAATCCTATTTAAAAATGTATGCTTATATGTGTCCTGCAGCTTGGTGAACATTTATAACCGAAAAAGTAAGTAAAGGCAATGTTTTGTTGGCTCACTTCCTTAATGTGATCCGTCACTTGCATTACATCCTCTAAAAAGGAATAAGGTCTTGTGGACTCAACTGTTTCTCAACTTAACAGTCAATCCTCTTCCTCCTCTTGAAGTTTCATGTATTGTATTAGGAAAAGAAAATGTGCTTTTACATTTTTATATGTATAACTACAACTAACGTAAAGTTTGGCCGGCTTGATAACAGAATAGCCAGCATATCATCTTCATCAGCCAGGAAAAGTCCACCCTGCCTGGAAAGTAAAGTTCCTCGTTTCATACTTCTCTCACCCTTTAGCATAGTAATAGTAATCGTTCGTTGGTTTGTTTCTGTACAAAAAAAAAACCTTTGCAGCTAAAGCCAAAAAAAGTTGTATCTAAAAGTCCATGTCCAAGTTTGGA
The DNA here is from genome assembly GCA_027743895.1 of Seira musarum. Classification (NCBI taxonomy): domain Eukaryota; kingdom Metazoa; phylum Arthropoda; class Collembola; order Entomobryomorpha; family Entomobryidae; genus Seira; species Seira musarum. The sequence continues at coordinate 4,414 of JAHZMX010002988.1, forward strand.
TCATATAAGAGCAAGTCATAGTTAGTCTTATTGTTAGTTTTAGCAGCCACAGCCATGATCGGAGACAAGCCGAAGAAGAGAAGAAGGGGAAACAGAAAAAACCTAGGTGGTTAGTTAGTTCTGTGCAGTAAAGAACAACGCATTCTCTATTTCATTCCACTCCTCTCTCTCACTTCTTCTGTTCTGTTAAAAAAGAAGTATCGATATAGAGAGGAGACCGAAACATGAAATGATGATGAAGTAGTTGAGAAACTCACAGTCTTTTTTGTTCGATGGTGTTTATGTGCCCAAATTTTTTGTGTTCATCTTTTTAGGGGTACGGTTGAGCAGAGTTGAGCATTGAACACTACTGTCATTTATACAAGAAGAAAAAAATAAAATATTTGTGAAATATTGCTTACATATTGCCTCTTGTTTTCCTCATGTCTATCAAGTGTGGTGGTGTAAATTTTTTCTCTTCACTCAGGTTTTGAGACTTGTCAGTTACATTTAAAAATACTCTGCTAAAAGTTGTGCATGGGTAAATGAGTTAGTTACCCAATACTCTAAAACAAGAGAATTTTTAAATTTTTGACAAGAGGATGATGTCAATGTCTGTTTTGTGAAGTCCTTGTCAGTTTCTCCTTTTTGATGCAGCTCCTCCTGCCCTGCGCATACGATCATATTATACCAAGCAGCAGACGTGAATTGTATGTCTTCTCGTTCGTGCTTCGATCTTTTGACTTGAGAAAATATTCGTTGGTTTTTCTAGTACTGAATTAGAATTAAAATTGCAGTGACAACCGATAGTACCCACGAAACGAAACTTTGTTGCAATAATAAGAAGTATAATCTGTTATCGCTCAATCTACATAAGTAATATTCAACATTTACAAAGTACTTCTCCGAAATTCTTGAGTATTTGTGGACAGATATGTAAAAGGTCGTATTGCTATAAGGCGATTTGTTTCTGTTTTTGGAAGGAACAAGATTTCCCTTTACATGTTATTATGGATAAATATGTACCTACAATTTATATTCTCTAGTGATACTGGTGTATCCCGGTATTGTTCTACGGGAGATCTTTAGCTGAGTAAAATGGAAGTGAGGTAAATGTAGTGTTAATCGTGCATTGTGACTTTTTTGGCATTACATTACATCTGAAATGTAAGCATCTAGTTCAGCTCTTTTAATTTAACCATGCGTGAAAAGTCTATTATTGAGAGAAAGAGAGGGCTGCATGTTGTTAATATCTTATCTAGTCGGAATGAATGTTGAATTTTTTTTCTGCAAACGTTACCTTTTCCAAAGTGTACCATAAATACCAAAGTTGTTCGCAAAACAGGAAGTAGATTTGGAACAGCTTTTGAGTTTGAATAACGTTACCTTTTTATAAGTATGTATTGTAGGTAGTTGGGGTATGTCTGCAAAAAAATTTTTTTTAACGAATTTCGAACTCATTGTTCGACACTGAAGAAAGTATATCGATATCCCTGCTTACAATTTTGTCAGTTGATCAGTTGTAATAAATAGTTTTGTACATTGTAAAACCTCATTGTAGACAAAAATCCCTCGAAAATCTAATGATACCTCAACTCTCTCATCTGAAGTATCTCAAGAAGAGGAGAAAGCAAGTTCAAGTACCTTAAGTAACAGCTCAAGTGGGATATCACCAAATAATTCTATAACTACCACTGGAATAGAAAGTCTGCAATCGAAAAACAAGAAAAGTTTGCCTTCCATAAAAAGCCTGATTTATAAACCTGTCGCGAACAAGATTGGCAGAACAAAATCGATTAAAGCGTCTTCAAGTGAAAAAGACGAAAACAAGGAAAACAAGATGAGTGGATCTTCAAACATTGTCACGTCTCAACCTCAACCGCAAAACTTGGCTAGTGCGAGCGCCTCCACTGCTTCCTCATTGCTTTACACAGGTGGAACGAGTAGTGGAGGTAGTCTTCTAGGAGGATATTCCAGCGGTCTAGATAAGAATCGGTGGGATGATAGTAACCGACAAAAAAGTAGCAGTCTTTCGGGAAGATATTCTGCAACTTCTGGACAAAATGGCGGATCTGGAGTAACAACAAACGGAACTTCGAATGGAATCACATCATCAGGATCAAGTACGAGTGGTGTGTATTCCAATGGGAGCTCTCTCACTGGAACGGGGCCTGCTGGAACATACAGCAGTGCAAAATCTGGGAACTATCGCCTCGCAAGTTTGGATCGTCTGGCACAACGACAAAAACTTTATGAACAAAATGGGCCTGCAGGGGGAGACAACGTAAGTACTTCTTCTCACGAAGCAAATTACAGATTCACGCCTTTCTTTTCCAATCTTCACATCTCCACTCTTGTCATTTAAACTTTTAAATATTCAGCTCGTCTAGAGGTATACACATTTTTAAAACTGAATAGATAGCTTTTTAAGTGAAACAGCTTTTATAAAGAACACAATCTCGTTTTCCAAGAGGTTTTTATGCTCTCATTTCATTCAATTTGGTAGAAGACTGTTTATTGCATTGTATATTTTCAGTGTAAGTGAAAGAAATGCAGCTTTGCACATCCAATGACGCAAGTTTTGTTAAACTGTATATGATTGTTTAATTCATGAAAGAACCAACTGGTTCAGGTTGCCAATCTTCAAATGTTCCATATATAAAATATTATGGGCTTACAATTGACACGCAAAAATTCAACCAACAAGAGGATTAGCAATAACAAGAAGGAAAACTAAACAAAAAACTACTATGCATGGCCAATTCGCATTATATTCTTACATGCAAAAGTTATTATACGTACGAACTGCGAAGAAAACTATTTTAAAGGTATGTGAATACTTACATCAAAACCGTAAACACTCTAATGGATTTTAAAATTTTCCACTTCCCTGTGGAATACTTACACATCTCACTGAAGAACTCAAATTAAGATTCTGTATAATACCTAGCTTATACCATTACCAAGCGCATAATTTTCGACAGATGTTTCCTGTTATAGCTAATAAGCTAACAACATCAGTAAAATAATCCAACAAAGGACTTAAGAAATTGCTTAGTCGTAAAGTTTCAAAAGTGGTCTGATCCAAGAACTCAGCTCTTTAGTGGTCAATTGTGTAGTAAAATTCAACATGCGGCCTTTGCTTGTCTGTGTCTGCTTCCTTCTAACTAACCACAAGCAATTTTTTATGCAATGTATCTAATTTTGATAATAGTTCACGGAAGACAGAGTTACTGATCCTCCAGCCAAAATTGGCCTTTTATGCATGAGTAACGCAAACATTTAAAAACGCACATTGTATGTATGCATGAACAATATGAACTGCTTTTATATTTATTTGACGAATATTTGTTAAGCTTCATTAATAATTTGGTTTTGCCTTTGCTCATAATTTAGGAGGATGTTCTCTTGCGTAAAGCACGAAGTTTGTTTCAGATCAGGTCCATTAAATAATGTACATTTTGTTTTGTGTATGTATTGTACATAAATGTTTAAAAGATCAGTTCGGGTGAAGAGATGATGATGATACGGATATGATGAATGGAACCAACTTTCATCATGTTTTGAGGCAGCACGAAGATCATATTTGAAGATTCAGTTAGAAGACCGCTTGGCCTATTGTATTCAAATTTAAATGTACAAGCGAAGAAATTCTCATGCGTTCCTTGGTTTCTGCCTTTTAATTTTATGGATTAAAAATTGAACCTTTGCTTTTGCATCCACGAAGGTACAACTGGTAAAAATTTTGGATTTCATGTGCGGCCAGGTTAACTTGGCTTTCTATTTTGGTCGAATGATTTATTCAAGCTTTGCCTCCGAAATCCGCAAGGTATGAAATATAAAGTAGGAGCCAGATTAAGTACATAGAATTATTAAGGTTCAATTTAGACGGTTTCGTTGAGACCACACTGTATGCATTCACGTTTTTCCAGTCCGCTCAATGAAATCGCCGCTTAAATGTAAGTCTCGGTTCTGACACGGCGAGGGCTTCTCCGTAAAAGTTACTTAGCACACACGTTCTGATAACTGCCATGGCGCGGGCATTACATGTTCTTGTGGGTTTCGTTTGCCCGTCACATTCTCATTCGGATTTTCAGCGCTAACAATCTGATTTCGTGAACTACAATTAAGATTCATATAATTATAAGATAAATCAGCACCATTTGTCTTATTTACTATACAGACTCCAAAAATTCGATTTCTATCGTGTAGGAATTAAATATTTTCTTGTGCTCCTCCTCACTTTGATCGACTCAAACTCCTCCATTTTCCGTGGTAGTTAGGCATTTGTTATGATGTGTGAAGTCAGTGCATTCCTCATCATCAATATTTTATGGCCATTCCTAAAAAGGGAATGGGCGGAATGCAACAATAATTAGGCTAGGCACCCGCTGTGTCGCTCGTGAAAGATGTAGATGTGAACAGTTCATGCAGCAGTTTGTTTGTGATGATGAACTTCACTGATTTTTTGTGCGAATGATAGGGGAAAGTCAAGTCTTGTAATAATAATTACGAAAGAAGATGAGATGAATAACCTTCAGTTCATATCACGAGGAACAGTTGAGCTAGTTAAATAGTAAATGGTCGTTTTTAGAATTGTGAATGCGAGTGACGCGTGTGTTTGGTTTGGATGAATGCGTATTTGGTCAAATGTCTATAATAATGCGTTCAGCATGGTAGAAGTACAATATAATATTAAAGTCGGGGCAAAATGAGACTGCCGTAATGCTTATGTGTATCTATCCTCCCTTTGTTGTATTCTCATTGTAGTTTGTTACTTTTGTAATGATCATTTAAGTGTCATGTTGACGGTAGAGTTTATTGATATCACTTTGTTCATTATTATCAGAAAGCCAGAAAGAGCGTTTCTTTGGGCTGATCTGATGAGGCTCTTGTTAAAGTCTTATTACCCATGGTGGTGCCTTTTATATTGCTATTGTGTGGGCTAAAATTACAATAACGCGAAATTTCTCTCATTTCAGCTTCAAAGCAAAAGGGAGCTGTTTTTCAAAAATGAGTCTTCCCCAGCGCCTGCACTTGTCACGACCATAAATAGCGCTAACAGTGGCCCTACTAGTCTGAGCGGAGTTGGAGGAAATAATATCCAAACCAAAGAAATGAACTCAATTTCGAATAAAATTGATATGGTGCGAACGCACCATGGCACAGGGAATATTGAGGACAATAGGGAGAGAGAATCCAAGGAGAACAAAATGAAGTTGGATAAGCAAGAGAAGGACAAGAGGCGGAAAGAACTGGATGGCTACGTAGGATTTGCTAATTTACCAAACCAAGTTTACCGTAAGGCCGTAAAGAAGGGCTTTGATTTCACTCTCATGGTCGTTGGTAAGTTCATAAAACTTTTTAGTCGTATCGACTGTTTCACACTTCCTCTTCCATTTCCTTTCCCCATACATACCAATTACCATTATCGTTAAGGCATAAAATCTAACGCTTCAATAAGCAATGCGTTATTGTAATGGCAAATAGGGGAGTCTGGATTGGGAAAATCTACCTTGATCAACTCCATGTTTTTGGCTGACATTTACTCTACCGAATATCCCGGACCAAGCAGTCGGATAAAGAAAACCGTTCAGGTAAGAGGAAATTTGCCGATAAAAATGTTGTTTGCTTTCCAAGATGTTCACGATACATTTATCGAAAGCTATTTTCCTCTCTGCTGGTGTTTTTCTTTTAAAAATTCAATTATTCTGCCAATTGTAGGTTGAAACCTGTAAGGTTCTCATGAAAGAAAATGGAGTGAATTTAACTTTAACGATAGTTGACACACCCGGTTTCGGAGACAGTATTGACAATAGCCAATGGTAAGTATAACAAAATTGTGAGAAAACTACTGGCTTTTCATTTCGCATACGTTTATTCTCTATGCTCCATGGGTGATGTAAATCTAGAACAAAAAACTTTGGGGAGACGTATGGTTTGATATTTTTGTTTCTTGCAACCTTTGGACAAAAAAAAGCTTTGGCTTCAGCCAGATAAATCTTTGGAGGTCAATCATTTTCCTATAAAATCACTATATTCACTCATTTTATCGTTCTGGGTTTTGCTCTAGATTTTGAATGAAATTGCGCAAAATAAAATCAAGATCTACGAATTTCCTGACTGTGATGATGAAGAAGAGAACAAAATCAACAAAATGATGAGAGAAAGAGTACCATTCGCCGTGGTTGGTTCTAACACAGTTTTAGAGGTTGATGGAAAGAAATTGAGAGGTCGTAAATATCCGTGGGGTACCGTAATCGGTAAGATTTATTCATTTCAAACTCGGAACTCCAGAGAAATGTTTTCCCCAACGTTTTTTTACAACTGCTCTTTTTTATTTACCAGTTGAAAACCTTGAGCATTGTGACTTTGTTGCGTTGCGAAACATGGTTGTTCGCACTCATTTACAAGACCTGAAAGATGTCACCAATAATGTTCATTACGAAAACTTCCGCTGTCGTAAGCTTGCTGGACTTGGACCTGATGGAAAGCCGGTGAAAGGCTTTGATAAGTAAGTTTTCTGGAACGTAAATTTATAAGATTGGTATGAGTACCCAAAACTTGTATACAGTTCTTGTACACATGATAAACGAGCAGGTACGCTAAATTAACACTTTAGCCACACCACAAAAATATCCTGTTCCTCTGTATCTAAATATCAATACTCTAAACAGATTAATATTAGCCTTCATGAGATTTTAACTCACTTTGGGTTACGAAAGGTTAGCCGTATTTTTTTCTCTGAAAACTAACTGATGGGTGTTGGGTTGTTGGTTGTGTGTTTCCATTTCATAGTAGTGCTCAGTCTCCCGGAGTTCCTAATTGTTTTATAACAATCTGGTAAGTTAACATAAAGGAACGGATGCACGCTATAAGCATTGTCAGTTTATTCAAATTATCCCTCAAATGCTACAAAATTTCCACGTTGCAAGTAGTATGTTCAATGTTTACCGTACAATGCTTCCCTTTCCTTTGATATAAATTTTGCCAGAGTCAATAACTTAAACTTTTTAAACGTTTCAGATAATTTTTAGTAATTTTGACATTTTTATGATAGAGCTTTGGGGTTTATTGGGTTCAATAATGGGGATTTTCTAATTACAACAATGATTTGAGATGGCTTATTGCTTCAATCAGGCATGTTCATGTAATAAATTTAACATTGTTGCATGTTACAAAATATTTAGTTTGATGAGAGATTGGAGACATTTTAACCTACTTTGATTAAGTCAATTCAAATATATATTATACAATTATTATACAACCTTGATACATAGTTTCAGTTTCCCCTTTTTGGCCATTCTCCTATAATGTGTAAATTATGTAAATCAGTATCTGCCACGTTGTAATTTTTCATCCTATTGTAAATTGAAGTCGTCGGTAACCAATCATTTGGAAATTTCTTACTGACAGTAACAGTTTAAACATCTACATTTTATAGTTTAGGTTGATTTACTAAACTCTAAAAATACGTACAGTTTCAATTCATGCATTCTGTTTTGAATAGAATTTCTCTGACATGTTAAAAAATTACTAGGAAAGTCGTTTTGGTAGCTAATGTTTGTTTTTTGAAAATGAGCGAGTTGACATTATTATTGAAAACTTTGTATGAGATGTCAAGGGGTATATAGAATAGGAATACCTAGGCATAGTAAATCAAAATTTGCCAGTTCGTGTTACATTTGTTCGTTTGACTTAAACTATGCCTTACCTGGAATGAAGAATTAGTAATTGTTTGATACCCATACCTGCCTTCAGCTGCTTGATTTGGGAACTCTAAGTTTAATGTATGCCTGACTTTTAGTGTTCCAATACTTTAAAAGTAACCTATGTTTGCTACATGTTCTCTTAGAATAGATGAATGTTAAAACGAAAATACAAGACGTTCGTAGTCACCATGTTTGTTTTATGGCTATTAATGCGGAATTACAAGATGATATTTTGTACGTGATAGGAATCCATTGGCTCAAATGGAGGAAGAGAAGAAAAATCATGAAACGAAGATGAAAAAGATGGAGATAGAAATGGAGCAAGTGTTCGAATTGAAAGTAAAAGAACGGACCCAACGCATCACCGATTCTGAAAAGGATGTATGTCATACACTTATTGAATTATAAAATGCTGTTCTAAATATTACGTATTTATTTTGTATTCTAAAAACGGAGCAAAACGAACCAAGGGCACTGGAGCGCGAGTAATTTTTAATGAGCAATCCATTATTACTGTGCTAATTTATTATTTCAGCTGAAACGCCGCGAGGAACAAATGAGGTCAGCGCTCGAGAAGCTACGCCTTGATATTGAGGATAAAAAGAAACAATTCGAGTCGGAAAAGCTAGCATGGGAACAAACGAGCGGAATTAGTTTCGAAGAAATGAGACGAAGGAGTCTGGAGGCTTTGAGCAAAGAGTAAGTATTTCGCGATTTCCAACTTAAAATATTTCAACAAAAAATATCGTATTTATGAAATCCACAAAAAGCTCGAGGCATGTTTGGCACGATAATATTCTCTTGAAAGGTTTGTGGTGCATATGAATGTTACGGGATAGTCTGATACCCGATCCCCGTCATTAACCATCATTGAGCTACGACTAGTACCATCGTTCACGTATTTTTTTCTCAGTCTTTGAGCTTTAATAGACACTGAATTTTTTATCATTCAGTGATTTGTTTTTGTCCAATAACATGTACTTTTTGTTATGTGCATTTCTTGTTGTTTGTGATATGTATTTTTTGACGAGATTCATACGCGTCTCGTGCATTGTCTAAAGTAAATTTGATCTTAAAGCTTTGAAAGGAATAGCATGAAACGCTTGTTTGAAGGAATATTTTTCCTACTGTTTTTCAGACGCAACATTTTTCCCAAATGAATTACAATATGTACATAGATATATATTTCCAAGTAATGTTTTAAGATACAGACGTGATTAGCACACTTATTTTAAAATAACTGGTTTAACCGCGCTTTGAACTCCAGAATGACAAAAATGATTGAACCGGTGACCGCTGTGGACTTGCTTTCCTTAAACAAAAACAATTACGCTGTTGCTGCACGGAGCCTGCCTAGCATGGATTTAGAAGACCTTCAAGAATGGGTGGAGGGCGCTGGCGATGATTAGCTTCATTCATGCTTCCGCATAAGATAATAAGCCTTTTACTTTCTATTCAGTGCTAACTTCATATTAACAGTTCTGAAAATTTCGAATAAGCGATGCATGCAGTTTTGCTGATCTTTAAAGACCACTCTGAGGTTGCGGTCCTTGGAAACTCTCATTACTCTAGTCCAGCATCATCGCATGTTCTCAGATCTCTTTTACTCTAAATTAACCAAGTAACATTTGAGCAACTCTTCGATTTCAAATCATTTACTCAGTCACAGTTTCGCTCTCATTAACATACTCCTAAATATACTCAATTTACAGAAAACCATCCTCTCCCAGGAAGTTTTGGAGAGTGTAGCGCATCTTCGTGGAATTTAAAATTTTATCTAACGAGCATACAAAAAAATACAAAAATTCAAAAACGGGAATATTGTACAAACATTCTAGTGCTTTGTAGATTGTTACTTGTTGTTTAGATCTATGTATTCTTTACTTTTCCTTTATTTTTATCCTGTGTGTTTTTATCTAATTTGATGAAGATTTTTACTCACCGAATTATCTGTTATCGTTTTACGCTTATGTGTCCACGTTTCATACCTTTTTATCTTTCACCTCACATTAATCTTGTGTAGAAAACAAATTCGTGAGATGTATTCTTCTTACTATTTGTGTGTCGCCACTGAACTTTCTGTAATATTTTGTGAATAAACTCATTATCGTTAGCTTAACTCCTATAATAAATGTGCCGTTTTGTGCCCATGATGATGGCGTAACTCGTGTGACATTTTAAGCTAGCTTTGCACAAAAAGAATTTCATTCATACGGAAATTTCCAACTAAAAAAGAGAGTATCGGTATTGATGTGGCTGTAAAACCGTTTCCGCTCCACTACTTACGCTTCATTCACCACGTCTCGAATTCCCAAGGGATTAATTAACCTTTTAGCTCTGACCTACTAAGTTTCTTAACCTGACCTGAACGAAAAAAGCCTTCACACTGATG
>JAHZMX010002989.1:0-13276 GCA_027743895.1 Seira musarum
CGACTAGAATATAGTCCTTCAACAGAGAACTCGTACTTGAGAATCCGGAGGATGTCAATAGCGGATTTTTTTCATCAAACAGGTCACCCACTGTCTTGGGATAAATTGGAGGAGTTGATTTCGTAATTGCGGATACCAGTCTGCTTTTGTAGGTATTACTCAAAACAAAGGACATCAAAAGCCACAGTAAGATAGAAATCCGACAGAAAAAGATGAACTTGCCAGAGTTTCGAAGCACATTGTTTGTTAATGGAAGGGGCTGGTCGACAATTGGGGAAGTAAAAATTAAGAAAGTATTTAAAACTTTCGAAAACGATGCTCCCTCATCATCCTTTTTCAAGGAAAAAATTAGTTCAAGAAACAAGGTAAATACGAACCCTAACATTGTTAATATAATAAATGTTTCAGTGTCAAATGCATCCAAAAGTCCCATTATACTTTTATAATTAACTCTGGCACGTTCCATAACTATGTAAAACATGTAAGGATCTGCTTTCACCCCATATATGGAAATTTCGCATTGTCTTTCTTTCACTGCATTTATATTATTTGACATTAGGTAGACACCGTGGAAAATCAGGCCATGCTCTTCCCTATATCTACGATCGGTATAAAAAAGATGATTTTCCCAGTAATAACTGAAATTCAACATCTGTCGAGCTGATTGTAGTAGACAAACTTCATGGAAATTGGACAAAACGTCCTTGGCTTTGTAAATATTGCACGAACCGTAAAGTTTCAGCCAACGTTGTGCAGGTTCCGCGTGAATTTCAATCTTAACTAAATTGAAATTCTTATTCGCTTGCACCCACAAAAGTAGGAATGTTGAAAGATCCAAAACGTGTGTTATTCTAAGTAAGGCATCTTTACAGTTGAAACAAACGATATTTAATTGTGTGAAATTATGCAGCTCGTAAACGACAGAAATCATGGGAGCTTGGTGAAGTGATCGTGCTAAATTTAATCTGTCATGTTCTATTTGATTTTTACGAGTGACAATGAAGACCGCGTCTGGCATTGGTGAAGGTTTGCTAATTTTTAGAATATTAATAATATCCTTATTTAGATCAAGAATGATGAATGAAAGTCTTTGCGAATATTTTCGCAGAAAATTGTTCTTCGAAGTTTTGTTGGAGGTTTGTAAACGAAGTCCGAGAAAGAATACTTTTGCTGTGATGTAGTGATCCATGGAACAACAACAAGTGCTGATAGAAATAAGTGCTTCCAAATCAGAAATTTGAAAAATGATTGGCCGATTCTTCCTGGCATCCAAAGTAAAATGAAGTACAAAATTGCTTGGGTGGAAAACGTTACAAAACAATGCCTGAACAATGGAACCAGATTTTGGAATATTTGATTTAGGCGATGCCTTAATAAGATTAAAATTTTGAAATAAGAGCTGCAAAAATAAAACAAATGTCGACAATAAATGAAATTTTAAACTGAGATCTTTCATTTTTCAAATCCACATTACTGGCTCAATCAAATCAGTCAGCTACTTTCGTAAGAACAAGACTATTTTTTGTTGGCAAAACTGGAGACTCACATTCTTAAGGATACGGACTACGCTCAATACAAAACGGTATGGCCTAACACTGTTTATATATAAATGTTTGTAGATAACGAAGTTTACCATCACATCATTGATGTAGATGTCCAAACTAACGACGCACTTAAGCTCTTGGAATGGGTTGCAGGTGAAGAACTCGCGTCAGCAAAAGGCTTTAACAACGNCTGAGATCTTTCATTTTTCAAATCCACATTACTGGCTCAATCAAATCAGTCAGCTACTTTCGTAAGAACAAGACTATTTTTTGTTGGCAAAACTGGAGACTCACATTCTTTTAAGGACACAGACTACGCTCAATACAAAACGGTATGGCCTAACACTGCTTATATATAAATGTTTGTAGATAGCGAAGTTTACCATCACATTGATGTAGATGTCCAAACTAACGAGGTACTTAAGCTCTCGGAATGGGTTGCAGGTGAAAAACTCGCGTCAGCGAAAGGCTTCAACAACGTTACATAATGTGCAGGTATGTATTATTATGCCCCGTCACCTATATTTGTATCATAAAATTCAACCGGTTTGTCAACACTGTCAACACATTGGTTGATGAACTCGATAAAAAATAAATTCAGTAATGAAAACAACCAGTGCGAAAGTAAGAAATTGTAGAAATACAATGAAAAACGCTCTTTGGCTATCGAAATTCACTTCAGATTTACTGTTCGCCTCTTCAAAATCAACTGAATATTTTGTTCCATGAAGGAAAACAAAATTGTAAGTGTTATTGAGGAGTTTATCATTAAAATAAACCGTTTTATTATAAGCTTTGGCTCGATATGCATATCTGTTCCTTAAGTTGTCCTCGAATGACTTTACGGAACTAATTGCTACCATCTTTTCGTTGAAATCGAACCACCTATTGTAAACCCCTGACTCTTCTAATTGTCTAATGATTGGAGCCAAGAGTGTCGAAAAGTAGTTAGTCTTCATTGCCAGAAACGATATTGAAAATATGTCGACAGGATGACTTCGTGAGACTAACTTTTTCGTGAATGCTTGCAAATATAGGCCTTTCAAATTTACTTCATAGGCTGAATCAATCATTGCAAAATTTACAGCGCTTGTTAAAGTGAAATTAGCATAATATAGGGTGATATCCCTTTGCAAAGCTAACTTTTCAATAAACTCATAATGACTAAAGTCCAGCCACATTGTAGACTCTTGTAATCTCTTGAACAAGTGTGAGTCTGTGGAATTCAATATATCTGGAAGAATAAAGTGCTTCAGTAAAGAGTACGAATATGAATTCCCAGCAGATGTCAAAAGTGGAATTTTTGAATCCAATAGAGCTTCCAATGTATTGGGAATATGAAGTGGAGACTTTTTCGTAATTACCGACACCAAAGTTCCTTTGTATACGTTGCTCATAATTAGAGCAACGTAACACCACATATTCCATGAAAAGAGAATCATAGATGACCTCCTTGAGGTCAGAATGAAGTACCGCACATGTATAGCTTGCTCAAATAGAGTTCCACTGATAGCCAACAAGTTTCTCATAACTTTAGTCAGTCTTTCTGTGGCTGCCTCACACTTTAATAAATATTTTGCTTCAATTAGGACAGCAAAAATGAAAACGGTCGAAAGTATTAGTACCCATGTTCCTATATCCAGGGAGTGCACATTGTATTCCACAGTCCTCTTCAATGATTTGTCAAGAACTAGGTAAAACATGTACGGTTCAACCTTCATCATCGTTCCACTAATTTTGCATCCGATTTGTTTTAGATTCGCAACATTTTCAGATCCTGACAGCACGTTTTGGTACAGTATACCGTGGTTCCTCTTAAACTCAGGGCCATTCCATCTTCCTCGCAAATCTTTCAGACTGAAATTTAGTTTGTGCTGAGCCACCTTGATTACGCAAATGTCAGCAAAGAGATTTGCATTCTTCGTTTTATGGATATTACACGACCCAGCATCATCCATCCATTTTTGGTAAGGTTCCGGGGTTGCAATAAGTTCTGAATACCGCATATTTTTATTAACGCTGGTCCATTTTAACCTGAGCAATTGGAACGTTAGGTTTTCATTTATTATGCTGACTGATAGAGATAACATTTCTTTGGGATCATCACAAGAAAAACATATGAAATTCAGTTGTGAGAAATTATGGAGACGGAGATAAACTGAAGTCAATGGGATTTCTACCAACGATCGATAAAGTTGAGCAACGTCTTCGTCAGATTGATCATGCTTGTTGTTCTTAATCATGATAACTTCAGGGGTCTCATGAAACTGTGAGTTTTTTAGAGTCTCTACGACTCTGTCAAAATTTATCATTATCAACAGGAACAAGTGCGAAAACTTTCGAAAAGACTTGATTATTTCCTTTGCAAACAATCCGTTCACATCTTTTTGGGAAACATGTTTATAATGTACTTGATGAACGAGTAAATTGCTTGTTGAACATTTATGAGAAACAATTGGGTTGAAATTCCACTCCCATTTGAAAGTTATGTTTTCAGTCTCAATGTCAAAGACAGTACTCACCAAAAACTTTGAAAAGATTTTACAAAACATTTCCAACACGAGATCATTTTTTTCGCTGGCAGAGTTCTTCCGATGATTGATACCTCCAACAAGTGATCCTCGCAACGCAATTAAAATTGCGAAGATACACATGTAGGCTGGACTGACTGTCATGATTTATATAAAACTATTCAATTTCAAAAAGAGATCCGTCGAAGTAAGGATTTCTATTCCAAGTGTAACAGGTATTTTACAGTATCCAATTTTTAAATAAAACCAAATAACCTTGATTACACATAGCAGGGTTGCTATTTGGTAACAAATAAAAATAACGAGATCCATCGAGTGTTAGCTTTACCCTCACGTACACTTAAGTGCGATTCCCCGTCAAATTTGTCACAAATGCTGATAAAAGACGGAGATTATTGAGTTGAGATAAACTTGCTAAATGAGAAAACGTATGAGGTATTTCAATCATTCAATCGTCTGGTTCTGTTTACAAGATAATCGTAACTAAACATGAGTCATATATTTCCAGATTACTGTATACTCGGCAGTAACTTACTGAATACTAATAATATATTGCCAGTTTTGTGCACATTTTCCGACTGGTATAGTTCATGAATTTGAATCTTAGTAGGTTTGTGAGTTCTGACTTGCCTGAATTCCAGAAATCTTGAAAATACAAAATGTGCGCTTCACATTTATCGTCAGTAGTGTCTTTAATTAAGTACTTTTCACGATTTGATATCACTTCAAAATATTTTTTACCCATTGCACTTTATTTTCTGAATTGTCAAATTCAAAATCCAATAGTCCAAACAAAGTATGGTTTAATTGAAGGAACGGCCGATGGAGTGTCTAGGGATGGAAGGAGTTTTTACCAATTTCGTGGTATACAATATGCAGTGGTTGAGGAACGATTCAAGGTGCATTTTCAATCAATTTATAATGAATGTATAAAGTTATAGATATATAAGTAGTTCATCCATATTCCTTATACTCTAGCCATCGGTTGAGCCTGCAGTCTGGAGTGGAATAAAATCCGCAAAGGCGTTTGGAAAACCTTGTTACGATATAGAACATCATGGTGATGAAAACTGCCTCTTCCTAAATGTCTACACTGAGACTGTAAAAATTACTCCTTTTTAATAATTTTAATTTGTATCAGTCGAAATATCAGAACGACTTGTGAATTTGATATCAGTTCGGCTCTCTCGGCAAACTCCGCCCAGTTGCAATTTACCTTCATGGAGGAGGATTTCAAGGAGGAGCTGGAGATAACTACGGTCCAAATTATCTAATCGATGAAGGAATCGTTTACGTTACTATCAATTACCGATTAGGCGTTAGCAAAAATATTCAATATTATTCCAATGTTACTGACATTGAATATAATGCGAATATTTCTAAATACATATAACATATAGTAATGCAAAAAATGAATAGGTCTTAGGATTCCTCGCCACCGGAGATGAATCTTCGCCGGGAAATCAAGGCCTTAAAGCAAGAAACCAGGCTAACTCCTAAAAGAATGAATGATTATCTACTTACATACTTTATACTTTGAATGCTTGACTGCATATTTAGTTGAAGTCCACTTCCCCACAATTAATTCCTCAATCTAATATAAATTTTATGTGAAGTAATTTGGGTTAAAATGGAACTTGTTTGTACGAAACAAGAATGCAGGTAACCAACTCTGTAAAAGTTGACGCACAAATTCATGTTTAGCTGGAGGAAAAGGAAAAGCTGAGATGGGGTTTAACTTGATTGGAAGTTAAGAAAATAAGGCTGGTTTACTTACAATACGATAGGTTAGGGTTCAAACATCTAATTGAGAAAATTTGGTACATAGCCAAGATTGAACCCGTGGACCGTGGATATAAGATCAGGAAAACGATCAATTAAAAACTGACTGCTTTGATTATCCAATCACTTACTACATAATCTATGTATATAAATGTAACCCCAAATATTGTAAGTGTATGTCGAACACACCAGCTAAGTCGTTCTTGTGGGAGTTAACCTGGTTGAAATCTGCATCAGTCACCTATCACTTAGTTTCCCCAATGAGCCGGGGCCTTTTCAAGTATGCCATCGCGCAAAGTGGCACTTTCCTCGATCCTTGGGCGTTCACAAGAAAGCCTTTGCGATATGCGAAGAAACTCGCAGATATGTTGAGTTGTACTGATACGAATACGACCCAGGCTATTGTGAGTTGTTTACAAAGGGTGCCTGCAACAACAATTGCTCAACGACAGTTGGCCAAGGACGTTACTATAAAATTCTATGAAGACCCTCTTGGTGGATTTGGACCTGTAATAGAACCGCTGGTGGGTGACGGCTCTACAACATTCCTTTCTGAAAGTCCGTACAAACTTTTAAAGACCGGAAAAGTGGCAAAAGTACCGTTATTAGCTGGAGTAGTGAAAGAGGAAGGAATCTTTATCTGGGCTTCATGTACTATGTAATTAAACCTATTTTGTTCCTTTATTTATTACCAATTCTAATAACTTTTCACAGATTTGCTCTTGCTGGGAGGGAAGGCAGAAAAAAGTCGATTTAAATTACAAGCAAATTTTACCGGTGTTTCACCTGCTGCATTCTACTTTGACGAAAAGGTTCCCCCTGAACGACTCGAGGAAGTTGCGCAAAAAGTGCAACATTTCTATTTTAACTCTAGTTTCAAATTGAATGATAATACGACACTTCTGCAACTTTCACATTTATATTCAGACAGAATGTTTGTCGCTTCCAAGGTTCGATTTTTGAATATGTACGCGAAACAGGCTCAGACATATCCATACATTTACACATTCAATAAGGTAATAGCAATTTGTAATTAAATTACATGCTTTATCACAAAAAAAGTATCTCACTTATTTAAGTCTTGCGGATTTTGTAGTTTGCTGGAATCGAATTCGGACGGGAAGATTGGCACGAGAAATATCATTTAGGTAGATAGTGACAATATCTGTACATTGATCTAATTTTGATTTTGAATAGCATTGAAAATGCTAGACATCTATTTAAATTTCAGATGCTACTCATGCGTCTGATTTGGACATGCTCATGAGTCCCCTTTTCGGGAGGGTTCGAGTTAATCCGGTGCATGATGCAACTTCAAAAGCAGTTGTATGTTTATGGGCATCGTTTATGAAACACGGGTGGGTAAATCTTGTGCGTTATACGATTTCAACACGCATACATAATAAAAGACTAGAATTGTAACTCAAGTACTCATGTCAAAGGTATCCGTCATCTACCTATGGATCACAAAGGAATTTTCCAGCGATTGACCCCGACAGAGGACTGCAAAGTTGGTATAAACTGGACACTGATACAGAAGCAATGCCAAACATATTTGCTGATAGAATAAAATTTTGGGAAAGTCTTAAACTTTCTGATGATGATTTCATTAACTGTTACTGCTAAAAAGATAAATAGTAGAACTTATTACCTGCGGGACAGTCAAAGGTCAGCAAGTCACAAAATTTTACAAGCAGTTGAGTTATAGTTTTGATTTGCAGCAACTTTTACAATAAATTAAAATGTCATACACGAAGTCGAGAAACTAAAAGTGTGGTTTTATGGTGGAACATTTTATTTTTATTTATGTGTGTCTGTGGTTAGGATCGTTTTCAGGTTTTGCATTGTCTTTAGTAGTGTCTGGTCTCATGTTTTTCCCATTACGAGTCGGATGAATCAGCTTTCCACTTTGCAACACAAAATGATGATCCTGAGACAGTTGAAAATGAGGTGGTAAGAGGAACGCCATTCGAGCATAAACATTTAACAAATCCATCGTTAAAGCCATCGAAGCATTCACAGGATCGTAGGCTGGTGACTTTGATGCACGATTTATGACTTGACCGATGTGCAAATAATGAGCAGAGTAGACAGCAAGACCTCCATGCATCATAATTCGATAGAGCGGCATAAATGCTCGGTGATCTCGTCGCAGCAAAAGTGTCACTTTTAAACAAAGATTGTCATTGAAATATTAATCGTAATTAATTGGCAATTAGAACATGGACTTCAAAATAGAATGTTGTATTACAAATAAATGAGAGAAGAACAGCTGCATTAGCACAAGTTATCGGCTTTCCCCAATTTAAGAAAACGTCTTTTGGTGCGACATGGAGCACTCCTTCAAGTCCAGCGCATATTCCCAGAGTTACAAAAGCAGCTCTGTAAAGCGACGTACCTCCGACCAAATACAAAGGAGCTGCCACCAAACCAAGAGTTCCGGCATAAAGCAAATGTCCAAATTCTTTTAATCCAAATGGAACCAAAATCCCATCGCGTTCCACCTTCGTTGGTGGTAATTTACTAAAATTAAATTCGTTTCATGAGTCATCATGATTCACGCAACAACATAACTTAAAATATCGCCATATTTTCCGCATTACTGAACCAGTGATGCTAGCACGAATGGGGTAACAACTCCAACGCCAAGCATAACCAGAGGGCGATCTCCCAAGCTCATTAGAAACGCTTTGTTCCGAAATATTCGAAACGATAATAAAGCCGTCACGCTGGATGCGAGCAGGGAGGAAACCATGTGAAAATATGTTAAGCCGATCCGGCTGGAGGCTGCCGTATCAAAATCTTTTGGAAGTAGGCCAACATCACCACGAAATTTTCCCGTTTCCAGTGTGGGATTTAGCAGAGTTACGAGTTGGGCAAGTCCGCATCCCGTGCCAAAGACGATAGCTGCTACGGCAGAAGCTTGAGCTTTTAACATTTAAAAAATTACTTTTTTATTGCAAGTAGAACACGATGCGGTGTATCCAATCTCTGTATCTTATCATCAATGTCATTATCATCCTATCAATTTTATTTCTTTCCTTGCGTTTGTTTTTTTTTCTTGAGCTAGTCTTTCTTTACCCATTCCGCTAGCTGCCTTTCCCACAGGACCTACCGACGCTTCTAAAACTAACACTGTATCTCTCGCCTTTTTATAGATTCCAGAGATGGAGAATGGCACATCAGAGCTCTTGTTTTTAGGCTTGTAGTGCAGCATCCGTATCTGATTATTTATAATTACATTTCTTTTGGGCGGGTCCTGTCCAATGTGATTTTGAAAGATGATCCTTTTGAAAGCACGAGACAAAGTCATTTTTTTTATTTTTTGATGTACGTTCTATGAGAGAAAAGACAAATAATTTAGAAGTAAGTTTAGAATTTTGACAGTAAAAATCACATCACTGACTAATTTAGCTCATCATATCATTCTCCTGTTATTTTTTATGGGAGATGGAAAAACTCCCGATCTAAATTTGAATCTGATATGATGTTGACGAATGCTTTTGTTAGACATTTCATAGGCCCTAATTGGCAAACGTGAAGTTGAGAAAATGAAGAGGCATTAAGAAATGTGATCGTAGAACGGTGAAATGTTTCCTTAGGAAAAAAAAGAATAAGCATCACATCACGCATCCTTCGAAAGAGTCAGTCAAGACAGAGAGAGAGGGAAGCTTTTTATATCCATTATATCAGAATCAAAATAGGCGTCTCATGAAATGAACATTTTTTTTTGTTCGGGACTCATTCCCTCAGTAGTAATAGTAGTAGTGATAGTACTTTGCAAATTTAGTAGATGAGAGGTTGAGCATTATGTATGTACCTAAAAATACTTTAAGAAAGAAAAAAAACGTGTGTTATGTATGTATTAAACGTAATGTTGACTTCAGGATTAGTGATCACCTCCAAATAAAAAATATACGCGTCGCATGATTTTCAGAACATAACTCTTGGTGCATTTTCAAGCAAGGTGAAAAAAACGTCAGAATTAAACTACTTTCGAATTCTTTCCTTGTGAAACAGAATGTCGCATGGATTGGAATTTGAGCTACATTCTTTGTTCGCCAAGAGGCAAACTTCTTTATTTACATCATTTCCTGGTGAAGAGGAGAAGACAAGAAGAAGACAGAAAAGGAGCACCCAAGCAAAATCAATATCAAGGTGACCAGTATCATCATACTTTCATGAGTAGTTGCATTGTCACACCGCCGGCTCGCTTTCATGAAAAGAGAAAGCTAACCAAAGTCACTTCGGAGACAATCATGGAAGTGGACGCAGTTGTGACAACCGTTCTGCGCGGCAGGACAGGGGATAATAATGGATTGAGTCAAAAGTTGACGGAACAAATTTCTAAGCTAGCGGCAAAAGTTAAAGGTGGGGGGAATAAGAAAACAATTTTTGAACGTGTTGTCCATGCTAAAGCATGTTTTGACTGGGGCGATTTGAAACCCTTATTTGATGCAGGTAAAATCATTCAAACATATAATTTAAACTTGATCAAAATTAACTTTGACATTCATGGGCAACCTGGAATTTGCAGCGGCGAAGCAGTTTCACAAGTCTTCCGAGGTTTCTGCAAGACTTCAAGGGAAAGGTAATGACTTTTACAAGCAACAGAATCTGGACGCAGCGTTACGTGCATATTCCTTGGCAGTAGCATTTGCTCCATGTGGAAGCGAGCAACTCTGTAGTGCATATGTAAGCCGGTCTGGAGTTCTCCTTCAGAAAGGATTGCCGGCTGAGGCGCTAAATGACACACAAAGGGGGTTGAAAGACGGCATAAATTGCCCCGATGGACTGCGAAAGACCCTAGAGGAGAGGAGGCTCCAGTGTGAAGCCATGGTCAATATGCAGAATGTCATGAAAAAGCCGGTCTCGCAAGGAAAGCGGGAACTGAATGAAATGCTTGACAAACTATTTGAAATTCAAGAGCCAAATCCAGCAATACCCAACGCAGAGTCGTTTGTAAAGATGGCATTCACTCCTGAGAAAGGAAGACATCTCATTGTCACACAAAGTGTCAAGGCCGGTACGGTCCTTATGGTTGACAAACCATTTGTCAGTGTTCTGAACAAACTCTTGAAGTTTGAGGTGGGACATTGTCACAATTGTTCCGTACCGATTGTTGCGGGTATTCCATGTTCGACGTGTACTTTTGTAAGTTTTAATTAATTAAACGAAAATAAGTAAATAGTTCATCAATGACATGTGCCAATGAAATGACATATGAAATGCATTGTTGCAGGCCATGTTCTGCTGTGATAATTGTAAGGAACGTGCCTGTGATGATGAAAATGGAATACACCGTTACGAGCACAATTATCTCCCTATTCTCAACGCTCTAAAAGCTCCTTACGGTGAGATCCAATCTCTTCGAATTTTAGCTCAGATCGGACCCAATGAACTCCAGAGGATGTGGCGACAACCAAAACTATTTACAGACGGAAACAGAGAGAATGTAATGGGCTATAACGAACAGGGAATTTATGACGTGTACACGTACCTACCAACTTTTCGTCTTATCGCCCATGAATGCCAACCAGAAAAGGGAGTGGATGGGAGTACAATGGGCGTTAGAAAAGCACTAAAAGCCATTTTCCTGAAGGAAATTATAAAGGAATATTCAAACTACTTTCATGATATGGACCTGAGTCCGTCCGAGCGTGAAAGCTTAGAGGATTTTGCGGCAGCTTTGCTTCTCAGACATCTGGAGAATATCAAGTATAACGCGTTTTCATTGAGCGAACAAGTTGGCGAGAAGCAAACTAAATCGGTTTCATACGCCGCAGCACTATTCCCACTTCTTTCTCTGTGCAATCATTCATGTGATCCTAACTGCGCCCCTGTGAAACAATCCGAACACTTGATTACTTCTCTAATTGCCTTGAAATCTCTGAAGGAGGGAGATGAGCTGTTCATTACTTATAAGCCTCTTTACACCTTTATGAAAACGTCAGAACGACAAAAGTACTTGGCTGATAATTACCTCTTCGAGTGCAAGTGTCAACCATGTGAGGAAAACTGGGGACCCGCCAACGTACAGGTTAGGGGGCGAGTAATTTGTATTTAATATCTAGGGCTTATTTTGAGAATAAATTAAAAATTATTCCTTAATCTACATTTAGGTGAATGGAAATCAACACGACCCCAGCATCATCCTCGAAACTTCGCGATGTGAGTCTTGCGATACCCCAGAGAATAGCAAGAGAAAACAGTGTCCGCGATGCGCCGCCAAGGACGTGACGAAAGCCAAAGGTATTCAAAAATTGGGTGGAATACTCTTTGAATGCCATGATTATATCGAGCAGGAAAAATGGACAAAGTGTTTGCAACGCTTACCAAAAATTGTTGATTACTTTGGGAGAAATGGATTCAATTCTTACTTTCCCCTGTATCACGTCGCTCTCGACCTGTACAAAAGGGCTTTAATGAGCAGCGTAGCTCAACTATAGAATGAAGAAATGAAATGAAACAATATTTATTTTTTGTGCTTTATTAAGTATATACCTCACACGCTCACGCCACGCCCACCTGCTTATGATAATTTATTCACAATTTTTCATTAATGCATAATTAATATTAACCGAATCGAAATGACATATGATAATGACTACGACTATGATCAATGAAGATACCGCACTGGAGATTTAAAAAAATAAATATAGAATGCCAATTCTACCAGCAGTGCCTAATGAAACAAATTATTTCATATTTTTTTATTGCTCTGATAAAAAAATGCATTAAATCTAAATCATCATTGCACGTGTCGTGTATGCATTTCCGTTACACGCAACACTGAATTCGACATTGACAGTGGTAATGGTATACTTACATTACTACTACTACTACAAGTGTGCAAGGGTTAAATAGTACAGGAGCAGAGATCAGATCAGTCATTATCACCACCATGAAGACAAGTCAAGTCAAAGTCATAACAAAAACCACGTTTTATTCCAAACAAGCGAAACGAAACTGGCGACCTCCGCCGTTTTTTGCATCTCAATTTAAAGTTTTTTTTTATATCAAAGATTAAGATCAGATCGAGCAAGAGGAGCTCAAATGAAAATAAATTTTATCCATCTATCTTTAAGAGCAGAAAAGCTTGATGCAAGCGTTGCTAATTATAGCAATGCCTATTTATTTCATCCACTGCCACACACATATCCCATCCCCAACCTAACCCATATTGCGCCATCGTCGTCAACGTCATACTCGTATTATCATGTTGCATTGCATTATTGTGTTCATGCTTTTGCATTTTGCTTCACTCTTCAACGTAAATTGTAAAATATTTTCGTTTTGCTTCGGATTCAAGTCAAATAGGAGTAGGAATTTCTAGAATAAATACACCCTGGAAACATATTTTTTAAAATGAATTTAAACAGTACAGTCGTATTCCTCACCTTCGAAAACCCTCATTTC
>JAHZMX010002990.1:0-30867 GCA_027743895.1 Seira musarum
TGACTACAATAGTGTAGATTCTATATGAAAAAGTTATCTTCTGTAGAAAAAAATCTGCTCTTTTTAATGATGTATCAACTAGCCCAAGATAATGTCAGATTCTTTTGCTTCAAATAATTTTCAAAAGGCTGTTTAACCAGAAGACATAGCTTACGTTACGCCATGCCAAACTATTCAAACGTTATAAAAAAAACTTAGGTCTGTGGAGCAGCCTTGAATGATAGGTTGATAAACGTGTACTGCTTTCGCTTTATTTGGCTCATTGGTTCCAACCCAGGTTTTTTATGGGACCTTCTCAACAATCTTGCGAAAAAATCTTCCATAAAAATCGGTTCGAATTTCAGAGGAGGCTAAAAAATAAGGAAAGGCTTTTAACACTTCTTTTACAATTGTTCAAAGAAGGTGAAAGATTGAATCGTAATAAACACGTTGATAGCACGTGTGCTTTCACTCAATTTTCTTTGGAGTTATCAGAGCAAGAAACGATCCCCTATAAGTTGAGCTGAGCCATCGAAGATCTCTATAAAACCATAAAAAAGTAGCATGGTCGTGGCTCTTCCTTTTATGATGAATACTTTTTCTTGAAGACGATCACTCTCTTCAATCTTCTCTCTCTCTCAAAAATAGAGGCTTTCTTACACAAAAGCCAGTTCAATGACTCCAAAGTCCACACACACGCATTGTAACAAGGGTTTTACCTACAAAAGTAATAGGAAAAAAATATCCAAAAACCTGTCGTAGGAAAGTAGGAACTGGAGAAAGATATCATGTTACTTGACACACGCGCCCTCCCTATCAAAGAAACTTTGAAGATGAAGAAGCCTTCGAAACTTTCAATTCACCGGTGACAATCTCAGAGAACAAAGCAATTTTACGAAGATACACAACGTCATTCACAACAACAAGATTCCGATCTAGAATTGTGAATGGTCTTGAATAAATAGTTAAATACTTAGTTTGCTATTGGTTCTCTAGGGTCACATTTGATTTTGCTCACACAAAGATTTTTAACAATTTCGGGTCTAAAGTATAAAGGTATAGATCAATCGTTTTCAAAGTAGTTACATGGAGAGTAGACATGTGGGCAATGTGAGATTTATCTATCATTACCTGAATGAGTCTACTGTAGTTTTCCATTTAATAAAGTCAAGTTGTTTACTCACATTCACCCTCGTGTGCTAACGACATCCGGCAACAAAGCAAATTTTCCAATACAGTCAAAAGGAATAAATTGAGTGCGTCAACACAGAAATTGAAGAGGGTAAAGACGATGAAAACTGCGGAGAATAAAGACACTCGTTTAGGCTCGAGGACAAATGTAGTTTGTTCGTTTGTTTGCCCTAGAAAAAAAATAAGAAGAAAGTAGTGCACTTCCTCCCTCTCGTACGAAACTTCAAAAAAATAGTATACGCCGTTTGTCGTGTAAGAAAATGCATGAAACGAATACATTCTTTTTCCAATCCACTTCAAAGCTGCAATGTGGCAAAAACGAAAATATAAAAGATAAAACGAGGTCAAAATGAATCGAAATTTTAACGTCTGAATTGAAACTGCGTAAAATCGGAATAACTGTATCGAGCTCAAGAACATCAAAATACATTCGTTGTCATTTTAATCCAGTCAGAAAAAGAATGTATAAATAGTTAACGAGCCTCTGTATTGCATGTGCACAAAACTTTTGCAATTTTAACGATTTTAAAATCATTTCCGAACGTTTCGTTCTCAACAACATTTGTGTGTTTGCCTGGACAGAGACTGAAATGAGATTTTGTAGTAAAACGAAACTAGTGCTTAAGTGTACCTTCACTCAAGGAGAGAAAGCAATCGAAACGAATAAAAGGGGTTAGTTTTCCCGTATCACATTTCCTATTTTTTTCTCTCATGTCTGGACATCACTCATATTATTACACCACTCGTGCAACTGAACAAGTCGAATACACAATGGTCAGACACAATAGTAGGGTAACAAGACAGACCTTTCCTTTTTTTATTTTCCTTCCATTTCAAACAAAAACAAAATCGCAAAAAATAAACTGGATGGATGTTGGATGAAAAAAAAGAAACAAAAAAAGGAAGTTTTTAGAGAAAAATAAAAATGAGCTAGCATCCATCCTCTTTTCCCATCCAGGGCATATCACATCACACACACTTGGACTGGTAGCTGCTTCAAGAAAAAAAGCAATAACTCTCCAGTTGACACACATTCATGCATGCTTGAGATTCCCAATTGAGTTCAAGACTAGAAGAAAGCTAAAAAAATCCTTCTTATTTCACTTCTTTCATAGAAGAGCACTTCGTCACGAACATCTAGCAAGGGTATAATTTCCTCCGTGGAAGGAGAGGAAGAAAACTATAAATAAATGTATATGTTCTTATTTTGTGTCTCTTCTCAATTTCGCTTTTCTCCTTTTTCCTTTGAAAATTGCCTCAGCTTTTGGTGATTTCTTTTGCTTCTCCAAAATAAAGAAATGCATTACGAATTACAGAACATTATTAAAGGGAATCGGGGAGATGGATTGCATTTCGCCTCTCTTATGCTGTTCTGTCGCTTTAGAAGTAAGTAGAAGCTGTAGTGTTTTTGTTACCCCCAGAGTGCCACCCCCGATGAACTTAAAGAAGACTTTATACACATGACGGATCATATCGTGTCATGTGCAAAGAAAATGCATTTGTTTCAGGACATCCACAGAAGAACTTCTATTTTGAAAGGGAAACTTTAAGTGAAAACTTGGATAAACTATGCATCTTACATGAGTCCACGTCCTTCTCCTTTCTCACAAGACAAATATTTGGATTGTTGAGAAGAGTTGTGTCTAGGCTGCATTGCATTCGTAAATATGCATAAAGTAATAATTTCACATTTTATCCATGCTTCCATGTTTTGGAATAGCCATCTTAAAATTTTCATTTCATGTAGATTTCATGGAGTAGCAGCAAAAAAAGTTGAAATTGTGTTCTATTATCTTGAGTTTGAACTAGTTGAATGTTGCTAATTTCAAATTCTATGCGCCCAATATGCCATATATTGAGAGTTTGTTTGCGTTTTGCATGCACAAAAATGTTGCTGCCATGGCTATTGCTATGTCAGTAGTCATTGCTTGCTCGTTTGTTTTGTTCCGATGGTAAAGAAAAAGCGGCTTAAAATAAAATTGCTTTTGAGAACATTTCTTTTGTGAAACAGTGCCTATCAAACTAGGTGAAACCTATAATTTAAGAGTTTAATAGTCAGTAAACTGCGTGTATTCGTTTAAAATAGACAAAAGCAATAAGGAAAATGTAATTTTCTATACACAATCAAGTTGACTTTTCATGCCCGCGTGTATACCTATACAAACGCATCGACTAAAGAAAAGCCAATAATAATAAGGATTTTTTTTCTTACTCGAGCCAGGAAAATTGCAAAAGCTTAAGCAATGCATGATACATGTAAACTTGATACTTTTCATGAAAGTGTTGGAAGTAAAGTAGCAATCAAGAAGGAAGTGCCACGAAATTATTACCTTTAAGTAATTGAACTGGAATAAATGGCACACATTTTTGAAATAATAATAGCACAATTTCCCATTGAATTGAAACTCATTTAACCCTTCGCAGCTGCATGGTTGAGCTTTGAGGATTTAAGACATGAAATTTTATATTTATTCGAATACGAACACTACCCGAGTTCGTATTTATTGCTAGTCACGCTTTTTTAAAGCACCAATTAAGATCTTAATTAAGCTACTAGTTTTTTTTTTTTTTTTTTTTTTTTTGGAAAGTTAGCAATGATTCTTACTGACCCGTCTATCTTCCGACACCCGGTTTGAGTTTGAATGAATGGATTCACACTCACATTTTGACTAATACATCTTACAAAAAATTCTTTTACCCCTATAATTCATCTTCAATCGTTAGCTACTACAGCTTGTTCATGTAAGTTTTCATTCTGAATTTGTTATCTTCATTCACCATCTCATTTTTGTTCTTTGGTGGCATCAACACTATCACTAGATGGATAGATATGCCACCTGCTGGAGAAATGTAATGGAAAACCCAAGGTTGAAAACACAATTTTGTTGCCGATAAAAGTTATGAGTTGTTCATCCTTCCTGGAATCGCTTTGCTGCTGTGATGAGAAGCTACAAAGCCATAATAATCTATTTATCAAGTAATCAATTCGAACAACGAGGCTGGGGTGGTTACTAGGCTTGATGGGCAGTTGGCAGTTGCATACATTGACATGTTCAATGACAGCCACACGCATGCAAACATCAAGCTCGCCCTTTTCTTTCAATACTAATATCACCACTGTTCCAATATCAACTCTATTTCAAAACGAAATTGTATTTTTTTCAAGAAAAAATCATTCAACCATATCATATCAATTTTGCTGTTGCCTTTGATGATAATGATCAAAAGCTCACTTAAAAGGCAACTGATTCATCATGTTTCAAATGATGATCAAAGCCAATTTCAGTGGAAGCCTCCCAACAACAAAAGATGAATGATATATTAGCATTATTATAAGTCTAATTAACATGATTATTGTCCTTTGCAATTACTATCAATCAAGTCAGAATAATAATTAAGAACTGAAAGGATTCTTTCTCTGTTTTGTTCTGTCCATTTCCAAATATCGATTCTATGATCAGTAACAACAAAAACAACTACTGTTGCGTCTCTTTAAACGCCCAGTCAAGCCAGCAACAGAAGCCTACGCCTACTAGCCCATATTACATACTGAATTGTAAACGATTCAGCAAGCGTCCCTCCTATTCCTATTTTGATGTATGAAAGCCGTAAACGAAGTGTAAGTTACCGAACCAGGGAAGAAGAAAAAGAAGACAGGGATGAATGATGAGCTGTTTAGGATGATTGCATACATTATCTCAACTCATCGCGCTCTCATTTTTTCCTTCCATTTTGCTTACTTCTACTACTTCCTTCAAGTCCAAAAATAGGAAGAAGCTAAAGCACTTTTTACTCTTACTACTGCCACTTTATATGTACTTTATATTGTTTTCCAGTCATTTTTCCACTTTATTTCTTGCATAATATTACGTCTGACGGATATGTTAATGCATCTTAAATAATATAAGTACCTATATAAGGGAATGATAGAGCAGTAGAAACAGAGTTTATAAACTCTCTAAATACGGAGCAGCTCTTTCATGACTACGCTTTACGCGATTCCTTCTTGCATTATACAAAGTAAATGGAAGTGGGCTGACACGAGAACTCCACAAAAATGTGATGATTGATGACCTATAATCATAATACAATGTTAATAGCACGAACCGAAAAGACTTTTCGTGCCTCTCAGTCAGTCGAGTCTCTCTAAAAATACTGATTTTAGCCTTCAGGTATGGTTTCTCTTTTTTCTTCTTACAACTGCGGCCGTCATCCTTTTCTTTTTTCCCTTAATTTACATAAAAAATAGGCGAGGCTACTTTTCACAACTGTACTTTACCTGTTTATTCTCTGAGTGGTTCCATGAAGTTCACCTTTCCATTCGCATTTTTAGAGTGAATTTTCCTTGGAACATTATTATTCGTAATTTATGTGCAATTTTCTTCTAAAAAAGTGGAGTGGTTGGCTTGGCTTTTACGACCCTCTCTGCCAAAAGATAAGGTTGAGTTACCTATCTGTGGCCTCAGTTACTCAACTCGACTTAGGACTCTCATGCAAAAATGATAATATTTGCAAGGATGATGGCACAGAGGTGAAATCTACCTGTAGGCTAATTAAAGATTTTTTACTGCTATTTTTGCGATAAAAAAACTACTTGAACCACCTCCACCTAGGAATGTTCATACATAGATACCTTACATGGCATGGCACAATGCCTTTTGTTTCCTTGAAGGCTTCATAATTTGCAAAGAAGTGAAAAACTTTTTTTCTAAGTGTGTGTTGATGATGATGATTATATGATAGCCATAAGAAGGTTGAGAGATGATTATGATAACATCACAAAAATGAGAACACACAAGAAGTGCCAAAGTTTGTCCTTTTGATCCTTTTATTCTCAAACATTCACGCAAGCAAAAACTAAAGCATGAACATGCCATGCATATGTCCGGAAAGCGTGGTGGTTTGGTTTGGTTTTGCTCCACTTTCCCTTCAAGGGATCTGTTACATTCTCACACTATTGCACGAAAAAGATTCTGAAAACCTCCTACACAAACATGGAGAAATCAGAGCAAGAGATTCTTGAGATTAGCACGTTAATGTGCAATTTTTCGTTGGTAAAACACTCTTTCCTCGGGAAAATAGGTGGAAGCAATGTTGGTAAAACATACATACCATACGACGATGATGATGGTGATGATCATGTTCATGGCGGCAGTGATGGTGAAAATGAACAGAAAAGAAAAAAAAAGACTTTGCAAGCAAGTATTTTTAAGAAACATTATACCACAACTATTGCTATCAACCAGCAAAACCATCAAGCAAGTTGCTAATTTTCTCATCACTTTCCTTTTCCTTTACAACTCACTCAGTTACTACTACTTATTACCGCTTAGCTAAAGAGAGTTGAGTTTTTAATAAGGATTTCTATTCGGCTAAAAGTGGTCGGTTGGTGGAGGATGATGGTAATGATGGTGCAGCGGTTGAAAGTAAAGATGTGCTTCGGGGCTTTTCATATTTTTCCATAAGAATTATGAAGAAAGGCTAAGGAAAATAAATAGGTGAGAGAGGGGTAGTTATTATGTAAGCCTTTATAATAATGTACTTAATGCGGCATTATCATTTGCGTCATTATATCGTAGAAGAAAACAAGTGAGCAACCACAAAAGACTCCTCCACTATATTCTTTCTTCCTCATTCTCACTCACTCGGATTTTCCTCTTTCTTCAAGAAATGCTCTGTGATAATATTAATACCTTTGGAGAGAGAGAGTAACATGATCATGATGATCGTCCTGAGAATCTGAGGTGGATACGTGATGGTGAAAATGATAGTCTGATTATACGTACATAATAATATTATGTGAACTTTTTCTGCAGATCTTGCATGCTCATACTTATTATTGAAGTGCTCTTTTCTTGCTTTACTACCTGGCTTCGTTCAGCTTGAGAAGGAAGGAATGCATCTGAACAAAAAGTGCAGTTTGTCCTATTAAATGGCAGTGGTACTTCCAGGCTTACTATTTAGTTCTTGGAATTCACACTTTTTCTTGTGTGTGATTACGGTGGTGGTGATGGTGGCGTTTGTAGGTACTCGTCTTAAGAAGCGTGATTATCTTTTGAGTACACACATTATATCTCGTCATAATAGTACTTTTCCCTCTGAGCACTTCACACTTTCCGTTTCCTTTCCATACTACGACTACGATATTGTTATTGGAATGACGGGAAAGGTAGGGTGAGCAAAAAAACCCCAGACGGCACTTGCTGCTGGATATATGATATGAAATGGCAAATGGTGAATAACAGGTAATCTGGTATTGCAAAAGTAATGTGAGGATTTACGGGAAGGTTTTCGATGATGATGACGACGATAATGATAATGCTTGTTTTATGGCTTGAGACGCGAGAGAAAATGATGGCTTATCTGGAACAGCTTAAATGGAAAGTATTAGGCATTTGCAGGAAGCTTTAACATCGAGTCACACAGATAAAAGCCACACATTTTTATTGAAATTCTTTTCTATTGTTTCAGGCGCAAACTAAACATTAAGGCATACGTGTGCACAGGTAATTTTCTGTCGGGAATGCAGGTTGTGGTCGGAAGACCTACTTCTCGACTATTCCCACTGGACATACATTTGACGTGAAATTGCCTACCTACACTTCCCCAGCCCACGCTTACTGCGACTTTAGACACCGCCACCGGGCACAAAGTATTCCACGACATAAGTAGCTGACTAGACGAAGTGTTTATTGATTTGTCTTAAAACTCTCACTATCAGCAAGGTGCCTTTTACTTTCTCTCTCAGGAACTGAAGGTTAAACATAGAATTACTGATATTAAAAATTTGATAGGACAGTCATTGTACGGTAAACAACGGCTTATGACCTTATCTCATTCCGCTGATTAGAATATTTTGTTTTTGTTCCCATGAACGGGCCATTAACATAAGAACAAAAATGCCAATGTTTTGTATTCTGAAAATTTATGAGAAAGTTGAGAATGTACGTGGGAGTTTTAGTTAGGGTTAAGTGGATATTAAATTTTTGCTAAATTCCAGTATTTATGGGTAACGACATTACTCAAATGAATAAACTGCCATATAGAAAATCAAGATTACGCTAATGGCTTTCTCGCAAAAAATTGCACGCTTCCTTCTCAATTCAAAATCAACGAACTTGGTGATTGCTTTGATTTTTATCAGTGAACATATATATACGTCCCAATATTATTATTACACTACATTGTTTGAGTAGGTAGTTAATTGCATATATTTTCTGTTAGGCAATGAAAAAGTAGTAGTATGAGTACCTAGTGGCAATATTTATTCAAATTCATTACACGACATTCATTCATCTCGCAGAACATTTATTTTCTGTTATGATATGAAGAAAAAAAATCCGTCTGTAATAGTGTGTGCATGCCACATGTCTTTCCATACTTTCAGCTCCTTTTGCTGGAGAAAACTGCCCCAGGTGTCGGTATTTAAAATGATTTCGCACAAAAAACTTTTAAATCTAATCTAGCATATATCAATGCGACACCACCACAACTTTTACCGCACAGCTAGCAGCCATTTGTGAGGTTTTTCCTTCTCAACTTGCAATCGCATGGAAAGTCAAGTCACATGACAAGTTTCTTACCCACTTATTTTTCAAGAAGCAAGATATAACTTTTTTTTGCAAGTCAAGTGATATGAAATAAAAAAAATTCTTTTGGGAATTGAAAAAGACGGCCTTGCATGGCATGACCCAGCCTCATGCCATGTACATATTTATACAGTCTCAAAAGGCGATTTAAGGTTTGCATGAAATAACAGCATAAAAATCAACATTAATGTGACAGCTTTAAAATAGCTTCACCTTTTAAATTTTAAAGGCATTTTTAAGTAAGGAGCAAGCACTATAAATTTGTTATGACTGGGCCTACTCAATAGTTCAAAAAACTGTTAGGCACAGTGAAAGCTTCACGAAGGTAGGGGAATAAGTCAGAAGAGGAAAGGCATGCGATCTTTGATATTGTTTGAGAGAGTTGTGAAACTTTCCTGGACCTTATGTATTCTTCCTCCTTTCGTTCGACAAAACCATCACGCGAAGAGAGTAACATTTTGTATGTACGTATGTACATAGTTGACAAACAAATTCGTTGAAAAGTGAGTGAGTAGTAAGTTTATATATCGTTGGATGGAAGACAAACAAACGAACGAGAGGTTGTTGTAAACTTAAACATGAATTTTTTGTGTCGAAAAAGTACCTAAAACACATAAAAGAATTAAGTGGGCTAAAAACTGCCCTGTTTTATATTTTTGCAAGATGCTTACTCGCTTGTTTTCTTACGTTGTTGCATGCAAGGAGCAATAATACTGGTACCATTATTACCTTCACTACTTAAAGTTCATTTTTATCCAAAACCATGTCCATCCAATCCAAAGAGACCAAACAAACCAAGGGGGAGGCGGAGGACGACGACAGTTGACAACTCTAACTGTGGTGTATATTTAAGTTTATTACGTTGTACCACTATAATTCGCCAAATGTGTAATTTAACTTTCTCCTGTTTAGAAAAAGCACTTTTGTAGGTTTTTGCCTCATTCAACAATGACTTCACGACATAAATCTAGTTCCCAGCTTTATTGTGACAGTAATACACACGACATAGGTAAATGTAGCATGTCCCATGTAAAAAGTAAGATTGACTGCATCTCCACCTCGTCATCATTATTTTTTCTGTCGTTTACATCGCCACATTTAAAGTCACGAAATATTCCATCTCCATAAAGATTAGAGTACATATTAACCAACTCTAACTTGAAATGTTATACTTTTTTTGCCGTGGTCAAGCTACCTACATAATAATAGCGCATTACATTTCCAATTAAAGCGGTATGGACTATTCAAGTACCAACATATGGGCTAAAATCGCGAAATAGAAAAGCAATATCACTTTAGCATAATGAGATAAACTAAAAAACGCCAATTTTTTCGTACGTGAAAAGCAAGTAAATTAATCAACATCGGGCTAAAGTTTCAAATTTGGCGCTATTTTTTTTAACTAGCAATTTTCCAGGTCCAACCCCCTTCTCCATTCATGCTCGCTACAATTCATTATGATTAAATCAGTAATGCATGAGTAGTTCCTTTCTACATGAAACAAGTAATTTGGGGAAACATTTTTATAGACGCTTGTGTTGTTACCTGAATCCTAATGAAGAAACGTGAACGAGAGTGGTTTCATTTTCATCTACCTATACACCATTCAAAGGATATTTTTTTCGAGCTGGAGGTGTATTGATTTTCTGTTGTAATTAATAATCTCACGAATCAACTATCACTACACATACTACTTTTATTCCGGGGTATTACATTTCCTATTCTACATGAAATATATATTCTGTTTAAGCTCTATGTTGGCTTGTTCATCATGCAAATTACAGAGCGTTTTTTCATGAAATATTTAAGATTCAGGAGGGTGCAGAAAGCGGATAATTCGGGGAACGTAACAAAATCTCCGGCGGCAATAACATCATGTAGTACAAGCTATGTTACTAACGACGCTACAAAATAGTTATGCACGGGAAAAAATGGGAATGAGGCCAGACCCGCAAAATGTTTTTGAATGACAATATTATGATGATAATGATTACTGTGCTGTTTGCTGTTATGGTGACGACAACATGTTTGTCTCCTGGAAAAGTACAAGAAAATGTGGTATGCCTTGTACCCTCCATTCAACGTGCCTGATATATAACCCTGAATGAGTATCAGAGGAACCAATAATCATGCACATATGCTATTTTTTCAAGTAATTTGCATACCTTGGGACGAATTAACTTTTTTGTTGGGAAAGGGAAAGCTCACAAACTACAAACACAATCAAGGTAACGGTTTATCCTAATGTCGGAACATTGTGTTAGTCTCGTGCTTGTCAGTGTAGCTTGAGTAGTGTTTGTTGTGTAAGGTTTGCAGAGAAAGACGTGCAACCAATCTGGTGTGCAAATGCAAAGGCTTGTATATAATCTCGGATTGAATATTTACATTCCGGTCACACATCTGGTGCAATATCTTTAAAAACAATTGATAAATGAACAATACTACCATTCCTATGCAGATGCTGGTACGCGTGTATATGAAAAAATCGTAAAATGAAGAGTAGTTCTATCATTTGCGAGAATCTATTATGACGATATAAATGATACAAAATCCTTTATTTTCGCTCAGGAAAGTATTACGATTGTGATAGTGATGTTGATGATGATGCTTCACTTGGAAAGAAATGAAATTCCAATGATATTTAGAGTCCAGGCCAAACCAGACCATGCAAGTTTTATAGAAATTGGAGTGTAGTGAATTCGTTATTCATGCCTCAATACATTCACACATCACATGCATACCACACCGATCCTTTCGCGATTTCTATTCTTCCATTTAAAACAATAGAAAAAAGGGGAAAAATTTGGAAAATCATTTATGCAATCTCTCCATCATATTCACAATCAGCTACGCAAAAGTTTGTTAGCTTAGTCCTTCACTCACTCTGCGGTGGATGGAATGGAAAGGAAGAAATGATGATGGTTTGCTTCCCAACGTACGCGGAATTCCAACATTAATATAGGTAGCTGTGTGAGGATGAAGTGAAAGTGGAATTGTTATTATTTCACAAGTTTTGCATTCTTTCGCTCATACTCGCTCAATGATGTCGAATTCGCTTTCACACACTCTAACTGCCCGTAGGTCCAGGTCTACGATAGGAATCATAATATGAATTGCAAAAGTGCCTTTCATGAAAACATAAAAATAAAAAAACCTAGTCTCATGAAAAACGCGTTGGGGTGGGATGTAGATATTCAAAATGAAAAATTGAAATGGGATACTATAGTAAGTAGTGCACTATTGCACGGAAATGACTTTTACAAATGGGCTTTGCAAATAAGGCATTACGACTTGTAAATATGCATGTGTGTAGTGTGTGTAGTTGGCTGTTGAATAGGAAAGATGAAATGACTGCAAGTGACTGAACTGGACAGTGAAGGACTGACAGAGGGGAAAAGCTGAGAACAAAAATTTCGTACATCAACATTACAATATCCACTACCCAAAGTTAGCAAATGGAAGTGGAATAGAGACAAGAAGACAATATCAACAACCAAAAAGTCGGTCAGTGAGAGTCAAGTCAGAAAGATAAAAAATATGCTAGAGACAAAAAACTCACACTTGACTGGACAAAGCACGATCCTCAAGTCTGAAATACCCACTACCACAACATAACCAACCAGCAATAGTATATAGTCAGTTTCATACGAACAAACATGCTGAAAAGCATCCGAATACTAAAGAACAACTCAACTATCACAAAATTATAGTTTTGAAAGATAAGCTTGGATGAATGAAAGTAAGAGTGATTGTACTGTATAGGTATGCATGTATTTTTTTCTCGGGAATCTTCCATTTATTTCATCCATCCGTGAGTATGCAGAGTGGTGATGATAGTAGTAGTGGTGGTAACATTATTCTGCTTTCTGATTCCGTGGGGACAATAACATCAGGAGGGTTTTTCGTGCGATGCGATACTCGATACCTCTTTTCTCACTGAATCCATAATATATTCAGCTAGCAAGAGCACTACTAACGCTATGTCGCGGTATTGTTTCGGGACGAGTGGAGGAAAGAAAAAAATCAAGAAGACAAAAAAAACGTGCAACATCAGTTTTTGCCATTTTCTCCAGGAAAAAAAGGAAGAGAAAATCATATAATTTTTGTGACACTGGGTTGTGATGCGAAGAGTGAAAAGTAAGCCCGCAAAAAAGCAACCATCAGCAACTCAACTATCGCACTGAAAAAGACATGGCTCTCATAACAAACAATGCAATGTTAGAGTGAGAACAAGATGTTAAAAAAACTTGTGAGAATGAACCTTGAGCTACGCTACAACATGCGTCTCTTATGGAATGAGTGGGGAAACCAACGAATGAGCTGTCACAGATATTTATTCACTTTCTGCATCGTTGACCAAGAGAGCTGATGCTCATGTACGTGCTATTTCACCATTTTTTCTCGCAACAGTAGAGTCTGAGCCCTGGTGTTTCGTGGCATGGCTTGGCATAACTGTACGGCAATGGCAATAGCGGTGCAATCTAATATATTTTCTGGGAGTAACCTACATAACATCCAGATAAAAATTTTGCGGGGGATACACTTCATTCTCTTCCCTTCCACAGAGGAAGAAGAAAAGAACAGTCACTCAGTCAGTCAGGCAGTCGAACAGAAAAAAAGAATGTGAATGGTCACAATAAAACGTACATGGTATTTTAGCACTTTCTTCGTCCTCTTCCAGGAAAAAGCCCACCACAAAATGTTGGCCCTCCTCCTGTCTAACAAATATATGTATGTATCAGCAAAAGTTGGACAGAAAAAGCGAAACCAGTGGTGGTATATAATATCATTATTAGTGTATTAGTGTTATTGCTAAAAGCAAAAACTAATTGATTTTATATACTGTAAAGCTTAAAGCAAGAAAGATATAATTCTGCGGTTGAAATTAATATCATCATTTTGGTGTATGTACTTACCTATTACGGTTAGGTTGACTTTTGAGTTCCTCGTAGGCGACTTAAGAAAGTCAACACGACACCTATAGAGCCCAGCATCGTTTTCACTGACGTTATCGATCTGTAACGCAGCAGGCTCCGTCACCGTCCTAAAGTAAGCTCTTTGCCCGAGGAGAACCTCATTCTTTGCATGAGTTCCAGGTCTATTGCGGCCATCATAACTGAAATAAAAAAGAGGAATGAGAGATGAAAGTTACGTATTACACCACTTTATCCTTTCGTTCCTTCTCCCAAACCCTTTTGTTCACTGAATATTTTTTTGAAGAATGGATATGGCAAATGGCTATGATATCTGGTGGAAGAAATTAGATGAGAAACGAAATGGAAGCTAAATCACACGAATGAAAAGAATGTTTCTGGGTAAACACAGAGTTTTTCAGAGTCGCATGTTTTCACTTAACTTTTCCAAACCTGCAAAAAAAAGTTTTTTTTATGTGCATTGAATTGAATGGAGGATGAAAAAAACAATGAAACACAAGGGAATGGAATGCACGCAATTTTCGGCTACGTTACAAACTTTTCAAGAAAAAAAGTAGGGCTTCCGTTTAACGTCATCGTATGTAACCGTAACGCAAATTGTGTACCACATTGCGTTTAAGAGTGTTACAATAAATGTCTACGAGAAAACAATGAGGATTTATTCAGAAGGAAAGAAAGAGTGGAAGAGATTATGCATGAGTGCAAATAGGATTTTTCACCTTCCCATTCTCCAATATGACACATGAAAGAATTTGCATTGTTTCTTGCTTTTGTTCAAAAGGAAGTCGTGTTTCCTTACGCAGGGGAACGCACCAAGCATAGCTAATTCTCACGGGGTTGGTGGTAGACGGTAGTGTCACTGGCTACACGACACGTTTTAATTGAATCAAATGGACTTTCTATGCCTAAGTACCTCTAGAACTATTTCCAAATAACTAAAAAAGGTGAGACAAATCAAATTAGGCATTTATGCCTTCCATCTTAAAACCGATATCATTTCATGTGGAGTGGACCATTTGTTAGAGGGGAAGCCAAAAATGTCCAAGCCATTCGCTTTACCTCTTTTACTACGAACAATATTTGCGGCGCATTTTATTTGTTTACTACAATTTTGAATAAGGTAAGCTATTTTCGCATACAATCAGGGAGAACAAAAACAAATTATGTTTACGTCTGTATTTGCAATCCACCAAATCCAAGGCTCCATTTATTGGTTTCAATGTGTTTTTTACACATGAGACGTCATCATTTCTACTTATGAAACTCTAATGTGATCCTGTGTTAGGGAAATAAGTACTCAAAATGTACGCAATTATCGGCCACGTGGTAATTGCAGATTGTAACGAAGCCAATCAGACCATTATGCATTTTGACATTTTAATGATTTCTTGTGAGTTTGACATCTCATTCACCACGGAAATAATTGCGTCTTGGTAATAACACTGGCCTACTTGAAACCTTTGCAATACTGCAGATGTCCCAAATACAGTAACGAGTGAATGCGACAACTTCTGTATATAAATACATTTGTATTAGTGACGGTGACTACTTCGGTATTACCATTTCCAGGATGTATAGAGTTGTTCCATTTCAATCAAGTCTTGCCATGTCAGCAAAAATGTAGCAACGTTGAAAAACTGAGACAATCGACACATTTAAAGACTACTAATGGATGGAAGAGCAGTTCTTTCCTCCCAAAAAGTTATAAGTTATGTAGCTACTAATACTACCTCAACAGTAACTCTTTCGTTCGATTTTTTATCTTTCCTCTGGCATTTTGTATATAACGGTGAGGATTTCTCTTTCATTTGGCTTTCGTAGTGAAATGCTCAAACTGAAAAATATTTGCGAGCTCTAAGGAAAATTGCTTTGATATTGTAATCTAGGCCTGCCGCTACCTCTTACTCATGGTACATGGGAACGGAGACAAATGAAATGTTTGGTGAACGGGAGGGAAGATAGACTGCCAAATACGGGAAATAAACTCACGAGATGAATGAGATGGATGGTGATGCATTTACTTCTCATTCTAGAACAAAAATCTCAAGCTTATTTTTCGACCTCGTGCGACTCTACTTTTTCACGTTTTTTTTTTCGTCTTTTCCCTCCGGAGAAAACAATGCACTTAATAAGACGAAGTAGTACCAGAACTTGCTAGGATAAGTAGATGCGATGGTATAGAGAAATACAGATATTATGAATAATAATAATTCCTGATTGGTTCGCGAAGAGTAGACAATAAGTTATTTTTTAAGGTAGATGAATTCCTGGAATAGAACGAATGTTCTATCAAGAAGACAGGCATAAAATAGCTATAAATTTATTTCGAGTTTTTCGGTGTGATATGTTCCCTTCAAGCAATAAGATATTTTTTTTCGAGGTCGCTGTATTGTAGACGACGCAGAGAGGAGATTGTTTCGTGAAAATCCTTTACTTTCGTTTTGTCATCCGTTTAGATCTTTCTATCTTTCTTGCTTTGCCAGCATCACTTTCATTTTTGAAAAATGAAATCAGAAGTAGCAAGCACAAGCAAAACTCGTTGACTGTCTCCAAATGATGTCGTCCGTCTTCATATCGATTGACTCACAGTTGTCTGCGCCATTTTGATAGGATTACGTACGGTGTGTAAGAATGAAGGGAGCTCTAAATTCGAGATATTTTTTTCCTGTATTTTACTACAGAAGCATCAAAGTGTCTTGCTTTTACTTAGCTCAGCTCACAGAAAAGAATGATCAAATTCGGTTGAAACATTCAAAAGATGTATGAGTATTTATTCTTCATCGTAAATAGCGTTCTAGAATCTTTCCCAGATGGATATACATGACACGACACACGAGATGAGAATTTGTTTATGTGCCTAAAGTACGTAAGTATTTATATATATACTTACGCAGCTATTTGTTAAGTTGTAAGGATACCGTCCTTTGAAAATGTTTGTTTATATTAGCGTTATTTTTATTTTCTAGGCCATGAGTAAGTATGATATTATGAAAAATGTGAAAAGGGAGGGAAGAGGAGTGAAAGCTCGAGATGGAAAGAGAAGATGAAAAGGAGGATATCATGTTTTCGACAAGTATTTATACAGTATAATATTGCCAAACAGGAATGTTTGCGTTTGCATCAGAAGATTGAGACATTTCGCGTACCTAATCAAACAGGCGCCTTGACGCTTCGTGGAAAATCTCTTCTTTTATGTGGCGCTGTCCAAATGTATTAATATTATTAGCGAACCTATTCAATCTTAAGGAGATATCAAACGCTTTCATTGTCAAAATCTCGAGCGTACATCAATGGAATCCTTTGTAGTCGATTTCATAGAACTTTGCAATCCAAAAACTTTCCTAAAGAAAAACATTGCGATATTCTCTTGACTCGTCGCTACTCCTGACAAAATTTTGGTCGAACCTAAAGGCTAAATGTTTTTCTTCAAAGAAACCTCAATAATGTATTATGCATTTCCAACTTTTTCCGTGAATGACAATGCAGCTAAAGAAATTTCAGACCGCGTCTACTTCCTTCACCTTTGCATTTATCGATGCGAGTAGGTGTTTTGTCATGTTTTCTCTGGGAAATGCAAACTTTGAAAACAGCACGCAAAACGTCTAGAACTTCTAGAGTTTATCAAATATGCTAACAAGATTCCGCTCAGATATGCATCACATTTTGTGGGCTGTACGTTTGGCAATATTTGCTATTCAAGTGGCGTCATGGTGTGGTGAAATAAGGCTGTGAAAATGCTGTCTGAAAGAAACGCTTTTGTATTCCAGTCATTTCTAGTCACAGACACAATTTTGACAATTTCCCATAACTCACGCTTTTTATGCGAAAAAAGGCGCATGTTGTTTGCCAATCAATCTTCATCGTGCCATTTAGAATCGAGAGGAATGAAGAAAATGAGGGCCAGATTGAGCTGAACACACAAGTTTTGTCCTTTAAAAAGTTTTAGGTGGCGTCATTAAAAGGAAAAAAAAGTTTCGTTGAAATGACTAACTTTTGTGTAATGTGTTGATAAGTAATAGCGCTTTTACGATAGAGCTTCAGTCAGTGTTCAAATGAAACTGTGATATTAATTTGCAACATTGAATGATCAGATAAAAAATCGAAATCTTTGGAGGAAGATGTCATTTTCACGCCTACATCCTTCCCAGAAACATGGACTTGTAGATTTTCGTCTCGTTCAGCAAAGCTTCCGAACTATCAAGGAAGATGAACTCTATTCTTTTACTTTTCTAAATCTTCTTTCAATGTGAGATTGCAATGAAGATCTGACCAGACTGAACAAACAAGGCCTAGCCATGAAAAGCGCGGCTCATTTTCTACCCTTCTTCAACAGTATCAGTTTGCCATAACCCCAAATATGTGGTATAATAAAGAAGGCATACTACTCACTTGATATTGCCTCCATTGAAAGATTTTCTTATTCAGCTAGCGCATCGAAGGAAGAGTGAAAAGACCTGTCTTTATTTCTTTACCCGCACGTAACAAGAGCAAGAAAGGCTTACACATTTTCCCTTCCTTTCTGTCACGATCATTTCCAAATTCCATCTTACTTTCTTTTCGGCTTAATGGTGGCACAACGTAGTCCTAAGTAGCCGCCTACAATCCCACGTGTCAAAGTAAGAAGAAAAAATCGAGCTAGTCAGACTCAAGCGGACTGACTGAAAAGGTCCATCTTCCTCTTATTCTATTGGTATTAGTTGTGCAAAAAAATATAGTTTCTTTTTTCCTTGAAAAAATGCTGTTTCGATGAAGTTCACAGGAAAAGAGAAACAAATGGGGAGAAATTCTGTAAGCCTTTTAGAATGATTGAGGCTAAAAGATTCTTTCTTTGTTCTCTTACCACACGCTTTCTTCACTACAAACACTGGGCAGAAGGAAAAGAATCAGATACGTTTTTCTTAAGAACAATGCGACAAAAAAAAAGTAGCTAAGTCAGTTGAGTGAAAGGCTCGATTCGAGTTTTGCGAGAGTAAGTCATTTCCTGACTTCTATTGCCACTTTGTCCAAGGTGAGTTTGGAGAGCTAATGAATCATAAAAAGAGAAACAAATGGGGAGAAATTCTGTAAGCCTTTTAGAATGATTGAGGCTAAAAGATTCTTTCTTTGTTCTCTTACCACACGCTTTCTTCACTACAAACACTGGGCAGACGAAAAAGAATCAGATACGTTTTTCTTAAGAACAATGCGACAAAAAAAGTAGCTAAGTCAGTTGAATGAAAGGCTCGATTCGAGTTTTGCGAGAGTAAGTCATTTCCTGACTTCTATTGCCACTTTGTCCAAGGTGAGTTTGGAGAGCTAATGAATCATGCTAACATGGCTTGGACTTCGACAGCGCAAAAAGTAATTTGTTACTAGATTGTGAGCCAAATCATACCATTGTTAAAGGTATAGAGAAAGAGAGCATTCAAAATCAAA
This sequence comes from Seira musarum, assembly GCA_027743895.1. Classification (NCBI taxonomy): domain Eukaryota; kingdom Metazoa; phylum Arthropoda; class Collembola; order Entomobryomorpha; family Entomobryidae; genus Seira; species Seira musarum. The sequence goes on from JAHZMX010002990.1 coordinate 19,109, forward strand.
ATTCCAAGACCTTTGGATCGATTAGACGGGTAGAATATAGTAAAAATATTTTCCAATACTCTCGCACCACAATTTTACACTTTTCCCTGAATTAGAAGGCAATAAAGCAAAGATGACAAGTTTGTGGTTTTTATATTGTACTTGTAAAGTACAAAATTTTTTGTTAAATAATTATAGTTAGCTCACCGAAGAGATCACATTTTAGAAAAAGTGAATCCTTTAAACTGGTTTAATTATCTATAAGCTTTATACTTCCTGTACAGGATGAATGACTGTATTTGTTTGTTCTTTATGATATGAGTAGAAATTTGCAAAATCTCATGGCTCGCTCTATTTATAGGTATTTTTTAATTTGTTTTTAACTCAAAAGGATCCCATTGTCTGTAGAACTTTTTAACAGATTTATTTATTTATGAAAAAAGATTCCTGGTAAAATAAAAAGCAGTAAGTACATTAAGTCCTTGTGACTAGCTAAAATAACAAAAAAAAGAAAAGAATCTACATTAAAGTACACCCGCAGTCGAGGAGCTCATTCCTTTGAGTACAAAACGGAGCTGAATCTTCTTAAAAATAAGAGCACTTACTCATGATGACTTGGCAATTTCGCAATTTTTTTCATTCACACGAAAAAGGCAACTGAGTTTTGTAGGAGTTCAATAGATGAGTAAAAAATAAAATGAAAAGTTTGATAGAAACATGACAAACATGACAGTAAACAGGATTACTTAATTGAAATAAGTAAGTACTTGAGTGCACGTGCTTCAAAATGTATTCGATGTTCTCACATCTCTCAAAAAGATACTTAAAGTTCATTTTAAAGGATCTTACATTATAATTATAATTTTGCATTGATGACAACACCCCAACGCACTTTCAAATGCCTACGCACTTTTTTTTATAAAATCCTCTTTCTAAAGCTTAACTTTTCAGCCCATCAAGGCAAAAAAAATACTGTGATGGCAGACCATGTGCTTTGTAGTAATGAAGTTTAAGAGGATAATAATGAGTAATCTTACATAATCCTTAAGATTGTGCATGACAGCACCTTGTCGCAAGTGTGTCTTTACAGTTGAATGTTTGTTGGGCCGGATGAAGTGAGAGCCAACTTGACTGGTTGGCACACGAGTGAGCGCACACAGGAAATTGTCTCCTACTGCACTTAAAACGTTTCATTCTAAAGCATGAAAAAATTGTATGTACGTACGCAAGTACACACTTCCATGAAGATAAGGCTTCTAGTAAAAGTCAATAGTCGGTTCACAGTTGCATCAATAATTGCAGCTGTGTTGTAGTTTTTGTGCAAATTAGTAGCAAACTAGAAAAGCAGTGGAGACAAGCAAACCACCCATTTAAAAATGAACGAATGTTCTCATGTTCTTTAAAAAAAGAGAAGTAGAAAAGTTTCCAAAAAAATCCCTTGTTAATCCTTTCGTAACTACATTCGATTTATTTTAGAATGCCACGAGAAAAAAAGCTCTTAACACACCACTTAAATGTTACAGCTATGCTGGGGGTGCTATTTGCCATTGATATAGTCTGTTCGAGTGTGTGAATGAATATTTTTTTTTGGCAAAAAGGTGAAGTTGCTAGCGACGTAAGTACTGTGGGGAACTAGATAATATTACTTTTTTCATGGTGTCACAGAAATTAAGCCGAGCAAATGACAATGATCTTTTGATGGCGTAGTTTATTTTCCTTCACAAATGAATGCAGTTGTAGTTGTAAGCTGTAGCATTTTTGGGGAAAAAACACATTACTGTTACTACAGTTACTTTACAATGGGTTTCATCCTTCTATTTCAGTGTGCCCCAGTTTTAAAGGGTAATAGTTTGAAAATACCTAGAAGAGCGGTATTCAAAGAAAGGAAATAAAATGCGAGTTTAAACGATAATTAACTGACTAACTGCAATAGAATTACTTCTGCATCGAAATGATAATGGGGGAAAGAAAAAAAATTTTTCTTTGCGCTTATTAAGAGCGGTATTCAGAGAAAGGAAATAAAATGCGAGTTTAAACGATAATTAACTGACTAACTGCAATAGAATTACTTCTGCATCGAAATGATAATGGGGGGAAAAAAAAGAATTTTTCTTTTCGCTTATTAACCCCATGACTATGACTTAAGCCTTATTAGTAAGTAGTCTTTACTTCGTTATATGGAATTATCAACGAGGAGTGTAATATGTGTGTCATTAAAAAATTACAGGGAAAGAGTAGGATACATGTGGCACAGCTCACTTACTTCGTTCCACACATTAAATTACAGAGAAAGCGATAAAATACGGCACCTAAAAATTCACGGCCCATGTGTCTAGAGACTTTTCGCTCGTTTCATCATGCCTCGGAAAAACGCAAACCGGCTGCATTGTGCCTTTTCGTTTTAAAAGTAGGCACGTTTGTGTACATAAGACCGTTGGCCTGGCCTAGCCTAGTCTAGCTTGGTTTGTGTCAAGAAGATGCATGTTCTAGGCCCAGGCCATGCCATACCCTCTTTCTAAAAAAACAGAAGTGCTCTGCAGTTGTTTAAAGAAAAAAAACACAAAGTTCATTTCTCTATTCCAAGGAAGCAGAAAGAGAGAACATTTCAGTTTTGGCAAACTTTCTTACAGAAACATAAAGAAAAACATAAAGAACGAGAACGGGTTTGAATGAACATACTTAACATATCCTTAATACATTACGTAATGCAGCAGCTCAATATAAGGAGAACCATATTATTCGAAGGGACGACATTACGTTCCATAAAGTTGCCTTTTACAGTACTTGAAGTATGCAATTGTACCGTAAAAATTGCAAGTTTCCTCGTAATGGCTCAATTTGAAAGAAATGAGAATCAGTAGGGGAAAGGTGATGAGATGTCATCAGCGTATTTTTGGAATTTGTCGTCAGGAGGTGGACACTGCGAGATAACTTATCAATCTTGATGAAGTATAAAAGACTTTGAGTGACTTACCTATAAATTGGCATATCTCCGAGGTCTTTGTACCAAAGGACGAGTATAGCGTCATCTGAGCGTATCGGTGCATTCATATCGCATGGAAGGATGGCTTTTTTGTGGGCCACGGCTTGCACTTCGATCACTGGTCCTACAAACAAGAAAAAATACAAAAAAATTGTTATAGCTTCATTTATCAATCAGACAAATTTACTTCCCACCAAAATATTATCCACTTTGGCGCTGTATAAAGTAATGCATGACCATTATTCAGTTTACAACCCGAGATATTTATTAGTTTTCTGGGAGGGCTTTACTTTGCTTGGCATGCACCCTCCCTAAGAGATATGCACTACTTCCGACAAGTCATTACAATCTTATTGTTCGATCCTCCTAAGTTCATGGTGACATATCGCTTCTACTCTACTGCTGCGCCACCAATAGTGTGCCATACGATAGCATTGTCAATGCGAGGACAAATAACGTTTTTCCTTGAAAAAAAGAGAAAAAGGTTATTTTCTCTATTTTTATATGCGTATATCATTCCCGATTACATCAAGAGAAACTCTTGCGTACACGAAAGGGTTTTTATGGACGGGAAAGTGTACTCGAGAGAAGAAAAAATTCCAGCCGAGGAGTCATTCAGAGAGGTCCAAATGCTATCAAAATCACTTCAACATCATTGTATCAGCACTAGTGCACTCTCAAAAAGAACTTGTTCTTGTAAAAGTGTAACCAGAATCAGAGCAGATATCCCATATCTCCAGCATAAAAACTAAAAAAAAGTATATTGCTCTGGATTACTTGCATACCATTTTCTCGTAGAAAAGCCTTTTACCGGAGGGGAGACCATGTCAAATCAATGACAATAGATTTTAACTAAAACCTCTTTTGTGGTACAAAGAAACACTTTAAAGTATAATCATACACATCCCACGCAGGAATATTTTAAACTCACTTTAGGCCTCTATTAAATTCAGAACTCACGTCCTGCATTAGCCTTACATGAGTTCAATTGAAACTTAAAAGAAAAAGAATTTTAAATTAGGCAACCCCCTACGCTGTTGCAATCTTCGAGCGTGCAATGGGAATTTCTACGAGGATAAAATAAACTAGTTATCTCAAAAGAACACCACAAGAATTTCAAACGGAAAGGACGAGTATTGTTCACCGACGTGATAAATCTGGCGACTCAAATTATGCAATAAAAGAAGTAGTGCAATCACAATACAATCATCCAAGATACATGAACTACATTGTATTGTGTGGAGTACAAAGTGAAAGTGAATTACTTTCATAGTCGCAATGGCAATGAGATTCCCCTAACTGCACCAATTTGGAAAGAATAGGTCAACAAAATCAAAATCACATACACGACAAAAATATACAATTACCTACTTAAACATTTTTTTTCAAAATGATGCGATACTACAAATACTACTACAATTGTCATGTTTTCTTGGTCACTGGATTGGATTTATCAAAGCATTTTTGTTTACGCTAGTGCTTTCCTGCTTGTTTTATTTACGACACAAGACAAGGGATTTGATTTGAACTGGAATAAAGCAGGTTCGTTTGACTAGATAAAAAAAGGTTGAGAAAAAACAAACAAATCATAAAGAGAGAGATGAGATAATGTAGGATTCAGTTCAGTTTGGGTTGGCTCAATCTACGGATGACTGACTCTCAGAATCGTTGCGCGTCATTGTGACCATACCAAATGGGAATATACCCGTGTATCTTTGTGTTGCGACTGTGGTGGCTTGTGCAGATTTAAGAAAAACTCCAAAAAGATACAATTGGCAAACTCCACAAAAAAGGACAAAAGAAGCAATTTTTATGCTTGTTAGCTAACGTTAACCAACCATAATATATTATTTTGGTCTATCCCAGATCCTCTTGAACGAGTAGAGTAAGCAAGACTACGGCAAAGTTAGCCCAATATCTTTGCTTGAATTTACTTTACAGAGTATTGAGTACGGAAGTCACATACATCACATCACATCCAATTCATCCTCTCAAAGAATGATTGCGCATAAATTCTATCCGCCCATAAAAATTCCTCCTTTTTCTCCCAACCTTACAATAAAGGCAATACATGTTTTCTCTATAGCTTTTTACTACACCTCTCTCTCTCAAATTTCCATCCAAAATAACAAAAACAAAACATCCGCCCTAACTACCACTACCGGGCAGGTAGAAGAACGAACGTAAGAACTTTCTTGACGTTTGTGTCTCTAATTTTGTTTACTTAAATACCATCGCTGTAAAAATTGTGAACATGCTGCGTCATCGCCGATGCAGTCATCCCGTTTATTTTGGCTTTTCCAAGAAATTCAAAAATATCCGAGACAAAAACAAGAATATTTGAAAAAGTTATATTTGTCCCCCAGCGTTTAGTTATGCAGTATACTTAATATCCTTTTTGTGCTGCCATTTTCCGAGCTCCAAAATATAAACTGCAAGGTCTAGAAAATGCAAAAAATCACTATGTTACCAACCCACCTAAATAAATTCTACCGAATCAACCAGAGTCTTGTATTCGCTTTCTACCTACAACCATGACCTTGTGTCTCACCAAAAATATTGTATCACATCACAACAGATTGAGTACCTAAATGTAAAAGCGAATTTAAGTCTAACCTGCTTACAAAGATCAAAGAGGGAAGGGTAATGGTATAGGGTCACCTTCAAATACTTTTTAAAATCACCAGAGTTTAACTTGCCCGCCAGGTGGTTTAAAATGTCGAGGAATTTCTCGTGTACAAAATATCGATTTATATCATGAAGCAGCACTGGCCAAAATTACATTGTAGTACGGTGTAGTAGTAGTGAGTAGAGTACTTAACTACTCTTTAGAAAGAGGCAACAGGAGGCTTAAACTTGCTTTCCCTCAAGCTAATAAATGCAAACGTCCGTCCGTCTCCTCTTCATGTCTTCCATTTCCCAGGGAAATAACTTTACCCTTTCCTAGTCACTGTACACGAGTGTGCTAAACATACCTAAGGAAAATCTGAGAAACAAAGTTGACTGTAAGCTACTGGCAGATTGTAAGTTTTGTTTAAGTCAGCGAAAGAAAAGGAAATCCTCGAGATTGAAATCCCCAGATAGATTACTGAACTGAACTACATCCAAAATGGGTAGTAGTCAAGTCAGCAAAAGATAAAGTGAGAGAAAGAGCTCGTGTCAGTTGTTGCTTTACTTCAGTTTGCCCACAAAATCCAGATTGTAGACACACTCCCGCTATAGCTCGTGGAACTTGTTGTTTAACATCTAAAATAGAACCTAAGCTGACGCACTTTACTAGTGAAAACTAACAGTAACAGCCAAATTATTTGGATGGAAATACGAACCGGTTTGATTCGGTGAGGCATCAAGAAAGCATTTATTTGCATGCGTTTGCTGATGCTCTACATTTCCACTGGCGTTATTGCACAACAAAAAAAACACATCCTTTTCCTAAGATCTTTCTCGTCGCATCTAATGTATCTACCCAACCCCAACCTAATTTGGAATCACTGATGGACAAAGTTTGACTAAGCTCATAAGATAGGCACCTTTTGTTGTGCTTCCTGGTCTCATTTGCTGAATGTCTTTTTCTTTTGTTTCCACTAAATGAGTGAGGGAATGCAAAGTAGGATTACTCTTCAGCCACCCAACTTTCTCCGCCAGTGATACATTAAGTTTCACGAAGACAAGAGAGCACACAGCCTTAAGAAAAGAACTCATTTTACCTGATCTAAAATAAAACACGAGCTGTTACTCGAACAAAGTAGGGCAATGTGCGGCAAACCGCAGATGACTCGGGGCCATCTAGTAAAAATACCCATTAATAGAACTTCATTTCATCTTTGCAGCAAGGCCTATACAAAAAAAGAACTGTCGCTTTTAGAGAAAGGTAATTACGGATTCCTGGATAATCAAAAAATTTATCGATTTCAGGGCGACAGCCTAGTAGCTCGTGGAGATTTTTTTCCCAATGATCATGATTGGCTAAGAATTTTTTACATTTGTTGACTACCAATAAATCTATAAATATTTTTGATGAAAGCACTTTTCATCCTCAAAAGTTTTCATTACTAAATTCCTAATAAAGTCGTTCCCATGAGAAATTTCCAGAGTATAAAATTCCAATCAGAACCAAAAAAAGAAATGGGACAAAACATGAACTCATCACAATCATTTTGAACGTACGTCATAACAAAAATAAGTTGTTGAATGACTTAGAAAGATCACAAGAAAATCATTTTAACTGGCATTATGATCTACCTTTTACGTCTTCCACCCACGTTATAAGTTGAGGCACGATAAAGTTCAGTGCGATAATGCTGTATAAACACACACATGATTCATCAGTTTATGAGCTAAAGTTATAGTTGTAGAATAGGAAAAACACAACACGACCACGTCGTCCCTGAAAAGACGGGCTGCTTGCTTGCCTTCCTTCGAAATTTCTATATTTTTTTTCATTCATACGAAACATTTTTTTCATTTTCTTTTCCCGGGATGAAAAAAGTAATCTATCTTCTTTCCGCATGAAGGTTTTTTCCTTTTTCTTAATAATACCTCCGAAAAAAATTTCATGAATAAAAGGGGCCACTATTAGGGATCTGGGCGGAGAGGAAAAAAGCAGGATAACGAAGCAAAAGACAAGCATGCTCTTTTCCTCCTTTGAATTCAACGAACGATGTTAGTAGTAACAGTGGCAGTGGTAGTAATACTATTTTTTTCTTAAGGTGAGTTGAATGGACGCAGATGTAGTATCTGGGTGTATTTTTGTGAAATAAAAACCTGATAGTTTTTTTTTTTCCTGTTATTGTTACACTCAATATGGAGTAACTAAGTTGGGAGAACGGGCACGGAATGAGTATGAGAATTTTTATGCGATTTTTTTTCTTGTGGTGCTTTCTTCTTTTCTTGTTTTCACAAATTTTCAAGTCAATAGGGCGTTCCTTGGTCTAGTCTTGGGATCCATCGACTGCTTTAGTCTTATTCTATTTACTTTCACCGTTCCATTGTAAAGAGGAAAGGAGGGAAAGACCTTGCACACGAAATGGGGAAAAGGGAAGAAGTGGATTAATGACAAGCACCACGACTACGATACGAACATATTTTGCCAATAACTTTTACAAATGCAATTTTTATGATACATGTTGTAATATCCACGAAATAAAGGAATTAAAATTGCATTTGAGTTTTGATTGCATTTTCCTTTTATCAATAGCTTCATTTGTCTCGTCAAAACAAAAATGAAAAGAATTTGGGAATCAAACAAAGTTACAGTTTTCTTGTGATGGAAACAATGGAAAAGTGATGGGAAAACACATGTTTAAAAGAGAAAATCGAAATGGAAGTTTGCCATTTAATATTCATGTTTAGAAACTTCGTGTTCCACATAAATATCTTAAGAGAGAGCCGACACAACACAACCTTGCTTAAAGAAGTTTGAATAAAGATAGCTTAAGTTGTTTGAGTTCGTTCTAAAAAAATCTAAATTTTTAGCACGAGCCCGACAAGACGAAAACCAAGGCCCAAACTCGCCTCCAGTCCCAAAGACACTCTTGCTTTGTTTCTGCTTGTAGTGTATTTTGCTATGTGGTACACTCTGCATGGTCAACCAATGTAAACATAAAATCATGAATTTTTGAGCCTTCTCGTAGGAACGACCTATTTCAAATATGAAATATTGCAGAGAATATATCAGACGAAGACTGGGAATAATTCAAATGTTTACTCGGAAGAATCTACATCGTCAGTGTAGAGAACGAGAAGTTTGAATAAAGATAGCTTAAGTTGTTTGAGTTCGTTCTAAAAAAATCTAAATTTTTAGCACGAGCCCGACAAGACGAGAACCAAGGCCCAAACTCGCCTCCAGTCCCAAAGACACTCTATAAGCTTTGTTTCTGCTTGTAGTGTATTAAGCTTTGTGGTACACTCTGCATGGTCAACCAATGTAAACATAAAATCGTGAATTTTTAAGCCTTCTTGTAGGAACGACCTATTTCAAATATGAAATATTGCAGAGAATATATCAGACGAAGACTGGGAATAATTCAAATGTTTACTCGGAAGAATCTACATCGTCAGTGTAGAGAACGTGATGTGTTTTGTTCATGTAAACATTTTTGGGTGGAAAATAATAAGAGTTCGAACACAAAACTTTAGGTTTAAATGAATTGGATTTCCTCGCAAAACTAGTTTCGTTCTTGTTATGGACTTCTTGTTCACATTATAAATCGATGAACATCATCATCAGTGAATAAATGTGAATATGAGTACATGACTTGATTCATACATCATGATCGATCACCATTCTTAAAAGCAAGTGCCTACTTATATTATAAAAATTGCTTTCTTTTCTGTGGTAAGTTAGTCGAGTTGTCGCTTTGATCAAGACTTATGGCACTCGAATTCACCATTCTATGTTTTATTCATTCATAACTTTCCATTGCGTCTAGTCAACTTTGGCTTATGGCAAACGCATATAATGTCCCTGGATTTATCTTTAAAAATCGATAGTTGTTGAGCAACTCCGCTTATTTCCTAAAAGTCAAAAACAACTTTAAAAAATTTAGTTCTACCAAACCTATATCTAACTATAGCCGCGTTTTTTCTTTCCATTCTAATGTTTGAAAATTAAGCGAAGCCAAACCTAGAATTCATGCTGTCAAAAATGGTGATGCGTAGAAATAGCAAGGGTAAAAGAGTGAAAAAAGACATCATCACATCGTTTCTCCATGTATTTTCCTTTCCTTAATAATTTCAACGGGTAATAGTAATAATGATACACAAAGGAAAAATTGCTACTTTTTCATCTCTCTCGTTACTTCGTTTTGGCCCATCAAGTATTGAGACATCACATCGTTTCTCCATGTATTTTCCTTTCCTTAATAATTTCAACGGGTAATAGTAATAATGATACACAAAGGAAAAATTGCTACTTTTTCATCTCTCTCGTTACTTCGTTTGGCCCATCAAGTATTGAGAAAGAAGAGAAAAACTGCTTTCTTGCACGCTACCTTTTTTTCTGATAAACTCTAGAGGAAGCATACAAACTACCACTACTCCATCTCTCCATCCACATTCCTTAGTTACCTAGTAGTAATCATAATAAGCCGCATAAAACTCGTCGTACTGCAAAGTAACAATTTTAAATTCAAGAAATGTATAGCATTCCATAGTTTTGCTACCTAGATCCCCAGTAAAAATAGGTAGGGAGGCATTAGTGGAAGTAAACGACAATCCAAGCATTACTTTTTCATGCAATAATCATTCCAGAATAATACGTCGCGCACAGTATGAAACGTGAGAAGTTTACTTACAAGCCATTTCACTCTATTCAATACAAAGAACAGAACTCTTTCCATCCAGCTTCAGTTATGTAACAGGGAGAGTATGTATGAGTCTTCCAAAAAGAACTGTAGGCCAGGCGCATACCTTTGTTAACACTATTACATTTTGTGAGTGTTCCAACAGGAAGCCATTAGATATTATTGCTGTTTACTAGCTCCTTCTCCTCATTACTGCAGAAAATGTGTGTTTGTTCATTCGCATCAGTATGCCATTTTCGACATTCCCCCGAAAAAAATACTTATGCTCTCTCCTCGAACAATAATAGTTGTGCAAACAAGATTGCAATTTCCCTATTATTATTATGACGATGCTAGTTTTGGAATGCATGAAATATGCCTTAGTTTCCTTCATCTTACGGCGCTCTCTTTTGTTTGTTTACTTTATAAATATTTTTATGGCCAAATCTTGATCGTCTTTTCTGAATTGAATGACCTACAAAAAGAACATGATATGTGGGCTCACGAAACATGGTCACTTTCATGCAAGCTTTCCGATTTTGATTTTTATGCTCGGGGAAAATGCTTTACATTCAAACTCCACGTGCTTTTTGCAAATGTGTATGTATAGGTATTACTTTCGTGCATCTTTAAAAAATGGAGCAGTGGTGGAATAAAAAAAATGCCTCAAGAAAGGCAACAAAAGCTTCTAAGGAATGAACGCATTCCGTTTTTTATATTTTCAAAGGAAACGAAAACCATTTGCACGCACAGCGAAATGAAAAAAGATGAGGTTTGAAGTGCCTCACTGAGCGCTATCCTATTTCATGTAATATTCGCGGAGAAGATCATAGAAATAGTGAAAATTTGTGGGTCAAATATACAAAATAAAAAAGCACTATAAACATTTAGTAGGCTACAGCTAAAGTCGCGCACAACGATAGTGACTCGACAGAGTGTCCTTACGGCATGACAAGCCCATATCCAAAGAAAATAACCTGGCACAGGAAAAGAAAGTTTGCAGGAAATAAGCAACAGCGGTCTTAACAGTAAATGACTTCCAAACTCTTTTGTTTCTGGAAAAGACGCAGAAAAACTGGAGGCGGCAATAGCAATGCTGAATGGTGATGATGATGACAATGAAGAAAAAGATGATGATGACGGCGGTGGTGCAATCCTGATGGTGAATTTGGCCACCTCGTTATTCTCCCCAGTAGCTTATATCTATTTATAGTGTTTTTTTCGTCACCCTCGGTCTTCAAACAAAATGATGACACGAAAGAGAGGAGAAAGCAAGAAGGCGAGAAACAGAGAAATTGCTTTACTTCTGGAGAACAAGTTAGTTTGGTTTAGTAAACGTCGTCTTGCTCACATTTACTTTCTTCTGATTATTACCACTACCACACGGGATGCTAAAAGTATGTTAGGTATAACCATGTACATTTTTTTCTCTATGTTCAGCTCCACCTTATCATTACGTTTCCTCTCTACTACTTCTCTCTTAGTTAGCTTTCAAAAAAAATGGCAGAAAGGAA
>JAHZMX010002991.1:0-16251 GCA_027743895.1 Seira musarum
AAGTACTGAAACTGAACAACAATTTCCACGTTCAAAAACAATATTTGCTGGTTTTATTTTACGAGCCATTCATTAAAATTAAAATTATTTCGGATACGAAAAATTTCCAAACGTCCATTTCTACCTTAAAGTTGTAATATAATTCTGATCGTATTCTATTGTAGGGAATGATTCCAGGATTTAGCCAAGACTTTTTGGGAAAAGGAAGTGAGCAAGAATCTATGGCTAGACTAAAACGGCTTATGACTATTATGGATAGTATGAATGATGGAGGTAAGTGGAATCTAGGGGTGTGTGGGGATGGGCTGATCTATGCATCGATTATAATACTTTTTTCTCTATCTTTGTAGAATTGGACAATCGTGATGGTGCCAAGTTATTTACGAAACAACCTGGAAGAATATTAAGGGTGGCTTACGGATCTGGAGTTACTGAACGAGAAGTCAGAGATCTACTGACACAATATACAAAATTTGCTGCTGTTGTCAAAAAGATGGGTGGAATTAAGGGCTTATTCAAAGGTGGTGATATGGCTAAAAATGTTAACCAAAATCAAATGGCTAAACTTAATCAACAAATGGCTAAAATGATGGATCCACGCGTATTCCAACAAATGGGTAAGCAATTTTGTAGATCATTTTAAAGTCATTTAAACGAACCCTTCTAGTTTTGAAATATTTTATGAAAATACTGATAATATTTTAGGAGGAATGAACGGACTTCAAAACATAATGCGCCAACTTCAAAGTGGAGGGGGAGGATTGGGTGGTTTGCTGGGAGGAGCAAAACCTGGTGGAAGGCATTGACCATCTTAATTACTTATAACGGTCGAAAATGGAAATTTATTCGCTCTTTTGTATTGTGAAAATTTGAATTCGAAAACAATGTAAACTCGCATTTTAATACTTCAATTAACAAGTATATAAAGAGGTGATTCCTAATTTAAATGAATCCCTTATTTTTGGTGAAGCGGAATGATTGTATATGGATGGCATGAAAGATTTTTTCATACGTTTTGTGTGCTTTTTTGTAACTTTAAAGTGTTGAGTTTGAGGGAATACAACAAATACAATGGATGGGGATGGAGTTGCCCCAATGACTAATTTAAGCTTCAAAATATCTTATTTACGTACGAACTCCAATTAGAACCCTGTTTGATAGCGTTTATTAGTTTTGCAGATTTATATTTTTGTTTCAAAAATGCATGCTAGTTTAAATACATACTTTGTAAGTATTAAAATTCCTTGTAAATATTGTCCAAATAGTTATTTTTTGACGTGTGCAAAGTGAAATGTTTCTGCGAACTTCATATGTATCAAAGATTACGGCGTGCATGAGTATGAGTTTATCTTAAGAACCGGTCGAAAATAAATCATTATATCATGACTGTAATATTTATTTCATCTCGCAATCAGTCCAACTAGTTTATTTTACATTCAAACCAAAAACAATTTCATCAGTTCTGAATTCCATTACTCATTAAGCAATTCCAAAATTTCAATCACATTTAAAAGCACCATTTCTCATTTGGCTTCCTGCTATCTTGCATTCAACTATGTATCTTACATATTTATTTATCTTAAAGAATATGAATACTGTCCACAGTTCATCTAATCGTAAGTTTTGTAGTTTGTACAACTGGTTACTCATTTATAATGGATAAAACTGGGTAGCTGCTGAGGATTGCAATTCTATTTGACCCATTTTAAATTGGAGACGTTGAACCCACTTCAGTAACAAGAGATTATGAATAGGTCCACAAGTCGGTGATGGAAATTCGATTGCGTCACTTTTAACAAACCCTGTTGGCTCTCCATTTGGGTTGTTAGGACGAAACTTGTTTGAATTTCCTCCAGACGACTCTTGTTGAACTAAATCTTGTGGTGGATAGCCTAAGCATGTCTGGAGACGAACTTGAACATGCGCCGGGAGCTAATTCATATTGACAAGGATAGTATTGATACATCATTAATCTTTATCAAGCACGCTATTGAAAATTAGTAGAGAAGAACTTTCACATTACCTGACCATGATGAGCGTATAGAACGGGATTCCACAGTGGCAGAAGTCGGCTGAAGACACTGGAATTGCATTCCAGGAGGGACTCCAACAGGCTGAGGAAATGCAAATTGACCATTTCAGCCAACTAGAAAAAAGAATATACAAGTTAATCATTCATCCCAAAAAATGCGTTGCATATTGGTCAATTACTTACAACTTTGGAATGTGAAATGAGTTGTAATATGGCTGGAGTAACTTTTCCCCAAAAGTCAGTGAGGATATTCGTGGACACATTTGCAGGGTCACTTGAGTTTGACGTCTGAGCTGCTGGACCAACCTGCTCAAGATAAACTGTCCAAACCTGTTTGATAAATAGAAATTGAAACGGTGAAAAATGACACAGCAGATAGACCACAAAGAAAGTTATTTAAGATGTCAGTTTCAATTTCAATTGTGTGTACCTGGCAAAGAATAAACGCATGAAACAATGATGACATGTGCAGTACGGAAGCTTTTGCTTGTTCCGCAAATCCTGTCATTATGACATGCACGTGGTCAGCAACATGGCAAGACGCTTCCAACGGAATGGGAACGCAAGCCACGTTGGTAGTTGGGCCAAACATGGCTGTGTGCGTGAGAGCTCCTAAAAGCAACCAAGACAGAACTCGAATATGGGCAACACAGTCAAGAAATTCTTTCGGCCTGAAACGAGAATAACGACAACTTATGATCATGTAATTTTATGCTTCAATGGTAAATGTGTTAGTCCTTTTATACCCTTGTTGGATGGCGGAAGGGGGGTTATATAACCACGGAAGATGCCTTCCAATAGCCCGATTTTCCCGACTATTTCCGCGAGAAATTTCAAGTGCAATGAATTGCGACACTCCTCCCTTGATAACACCTCCTAAGGTGTCTTCGTTCAATCCACACCCGTTGCCTTTATAATTGCTCTGTATCATTACAAAAATAGTTGATTAATTCTATTACATCCCCGCCCAATACATGAGCTTAAAAAAACCCAACACTTGCCCTTATTTTGCTCAAAGAATGAAAATCAGCCAAAAACTCAAGAGAGTCTGTTAAATGCTGCCGCATACACTCTGCTGCTCCAGTTGTTGGAGCGTTAGAAGGTTCGCAAGTGGGAAACTTCGGGAAATCTTCAGTTCCCACGAAAGGGGCTAATGAACCTCCAGCATCCTGAATGCAATAGTAGGACACCAAATTTAATGTTCTGCTTCTCCAATGTATTGTAATGTTTAAAAAGAAGTGAAGCAAACTGATTTTCAAAATTTTACCTGCAGTGCAAAGGTTACAAGAGTCAAGAAATTTGAGTCAGGAATGTTGGACTTGAATTTGAGAGCCTGAACCAATTCTAAAATTGCAACGCGAGTTAGAAGCAACTTTTCTCGTTCCTATAAAACAGATCATGTGAAATCAACACATTCATTAACCACCTACATACTTTATAGTGTTTTTCTTATTAACCCTATTAAATCCGCGATGGCATAGGTGACATAATTCAACCAAAGTATTGTACTTCAGCCCCAAATTACCCAGCACAAAGGACAAGATCTTGGAAAATGGATCCAAAATGCTCTGAAATGTAAAGAAATGCAATTTATGTTTTCGATATTTCTTATGCTTAACGCCAAGAAATAATCCTGCCATTAAATCACCTTAAAAGCAGATATCCCCGGTAGCCTCATAAGACATGCCATTGTGCGAAGTATTCCATCGACACCGGTCATATTTTGCATCATAGGTAATATCTTCCGAAGGAATGCTTCACTCAAAGGAATAACCGCACTCCAAGTTGCAGATGCAGCTTCCAAAGGAAGACATTCCATATATGTAGCAATGTTTTCAATGATCGGAGCCGCAGTGTCCATTACAATGCTCTTTCGAGCATTTAAAGTCTGTACAGAGAAAAACTCATTAAACATGAAGCAACATTTTTTTTTCTACTTTTAGGAAAAACTAAAACAGGTAATTACTTCGAATAACATTTGTAATGGAGCAACAGGATTCAATGCAGCGAAATCCGCAAGCGATAAAGAAATGGATTTAAAGAGATCTACTTTGATTTTTTCTGTAAATAAAAAACCCCAACATATAGGCTTAAAAATAAATTATTTTCCTTTGTATTAGTATACTCGTTTAATGATTATTATACCTGGGAATTTCGTCTGGAAAAGTTGAACGAATACCCCATACGGGGCAAGCTGATGAAGAACACATCGTAAAAACTGGTGAGCAACACTGGATACCGCTCCTGGAAAATATGATGAGCCCTCAACTTGCCAGGGGAATAAAGGCTTCAACGCTAGTCTATTATAAAACAAAAATTACATAACTTGCTTAAAGAGAAAGTAAGTGAAAGCACCAAAACGTGAGAGGTTGACTGAGTGGGGTGTGTTTAATGTCTTAGTTGTACGTGTATCACGTCTCCATGAACTGCATCAAGTTTGTGACTTAATTATGCCTTGAAAAATAATGTATGGGCGGATATGTACCTTGTAACAACTTTAAGGATTTCGGGCATGAAAGGAGCAGCAACCGATGGTTCTCGATGAATAAAAGTTTCTAACGCCACAACACACAAGCCCAGCTCGTCATTGGTATAAGATTCAAGCAGGATGCCACAATCGCCGCATCTTTCTTGAACACAATCGTCTCCGACGCGAAGACAACTTTGTTTAAGGTTTTGGATCATAAAACGTGACGGCTGTCCAGAGCTTTCAATATTATTTCTAAACAAAAGTGAAAGAATATCCTGTGCATATACCTGATTAGATTTGATGAAGCACTATTGTTTATTTTAAAAGAGAACATACGAAAATCCAACACTTTTTCCGGGAGCTTCTGATTCCTGACCACCACGTTTTGCGCCTTGCTCCGTATGTTGCGAAGCATCAAAAACATCCGCATCGCATACACGTGGCTGTTTGACAAGCTTCTTCGGCGAAGTGTTTCCAAATCCCTTATTAACATCAAGAAACAAATTAGTAGGTTAAAACAGGCCAATGAATTCACTAAACGTTAGCATTTTAATCTCTTACTTCCACTTTATGCAGTCCTTTGCTATGTTCATCTACATGATTCAAATTTAAAATGTAAAAATTTGTATTTACTACTCACACGATAATTTATCTGTATTTTGTAATTTTAAGATCTATTTTGATATTTTCATTAGTCATTTTGACTTACTAAATGGCTTATCGACACCTTGTGCTCCCAGAGATAAGAGCCTTTCAACATGTGGTCGCTCAATTTCTTGACCGTCTCCACTACTTTCACCTTCGTCAATTCGTACCATAGGACCGATTGTGATCATATCCATTCTAGACATAGGAGAATCAGGCGATTCATAAGGACTACGGTGACCTCCGTCGCCTGTGATTCTTTGGGCAGGTTTTACGGTTGGAGACAGAGGTGGCGCATTGAAGCCTACTGGAAGTAGCCTCTCCAAAGGAGGAGCTGGAATTTTGGCTATTTGCAAGGCAGCTTGAACGCTCAAGTGCCAGGGAAATTCTCCACCAGGGGCAGATGGCTTTGCGACGGTGCCTCCACTTTTACTGCTGGTACTACCACCAGATGATGAAGATTTGTCTCCCTCACTCGCATTCCCACTACCGATGAACCAACCAATACTTTTCGATTTTTCAGACGAAGCTGAAAGCGGTGCTGAACCGGAATTCGAGTGAAAGATTTTTGGGCTTTCAGAAATAACGACAGGTTGAAAAGACTGTAGCTGATCAACAGTCTGAAATTCCTCTCCGGTGTGTACGATTGTTGCAGCTTTTCGTGCATCCAAAGGTTCGCCAAATGTGCACTGAAATAGTAAATTGCGCTGTAAAACAGAAGGATTACAAATCTTAAACTATCGCATATCTCAACGCAATTTACAATCGTCGCGGTGGCCAACATATGGGGTGATTCAGGAATTGCGGCCAGTTCAGGTTCAATATCATCATTATCCTCCGTTGATGACCTAGGGATAAATTAAATTAAATTACCATCAGCAATGCAATTTGTGCGTCGCAAGACTAGTATCCTTACATCATGTCAAATGACTCCGAGACTCCTCCGCTCATTGCCTTTTTGGGTTGTTTAATTGAGGATATACTGCTAACACTTTTCCGAGCTTCACGTGCTGCACTAAAGCTTGGAGAAACATTGTGAGTGCTCAAAGGAGTAATGGGAGGTGTTTCGTGTTCTGTGATGTGTTCTAAATCTCCAGCCAAATTCCCAAGATTTGTTCTGCTTATATCTAGAAAATATATGAAGCAAAAAGTTAAAAATCAATCAATCTACCTAGTCATTTCCAGCATTAAATGCGAATAAAAATATTACCTCTGGATCGACCAATAGGTTCGTCCAAAATTAAAGTTGACGGAAGCGGTCGACATTTGTGCTCTTGATGATTTAGTGTATTTAGAACAATTTTAATCACTGTTTGTACTTGTCCAGAGAGAGGTGATGTACCGTAATCATACTACATAGTTGAAGAATTAACAAACATAAGATGTGTAATGTAATCCAACTGCATGTAAAATATAATAAATCGAAAATTGCATTACCTTATACAAAATTACAATTAGGCTCATTAGCCAAGTTCTACGAACATGGGGTTCCAAATACCACAAGGAATACGGCGGATGTATTCTCATTCCAGCATTTTTTGATGGCGCTGGACAATATTGAAGAATGGTTAGTGCTAGAGGTAGAAGAGTTCCACCCACTCGGAAGTTTTGATCTAAAACTTGGGGCAGTGTAGAGATAAAAGAATTGAAAACAGGAGAAGATCGGACTCGGACAGGAGGAATGAAAAAAGTTTTGTCCTGGGAGTTGTAACCCAAAAGCATGGTAATGTGACGAAGAAGGACATTTTGTGTTCTGGCTAAGGCCTTGTTATCACTTGGGATCGGCTAGAAAATATAATGAAATTGGATCGATAAAGTTGCAATAATTCAAGTTCAAATCATACCGTATGGAGTTGGAAAATATGAAAATAAGTATATCATTACCCCACGATTATAACGAGACAGAAACTGCATAAAGAGAAACATTAGTAGGTGCATTGTTTCTTTATCGTTTTCTTCGACTTCAATGATGCGATGAAAAATTCCTAGTAAATGGGCATCGTCGCCTCCTAGAAGTCCATGAATATATCCTTCTGCGACAAATGAAAAGAAATATTAAATTACAAACGTTTCCACAATCATTATATCATGATCTACTTATATGCTTACCAACGCCATGGCGTGACCCTTTCCGTTTCAGCGTTGGTGCCGACGATTGCCTCCAATAAGACTTGTCTTTAAGGAAATACAAAGAACGCATACTTATCAAATCAGTATCAGTATTTTAAAATTTCACAAGTAAATTAAATAAAAGGATATCCTGGCTAAAACCTCCAGGTGCAGAAGGGGTTGGTGTGGGACCAGTAGAAGTGTTTCCAGAAGCAGAAGTAGCACCTGGTTTTGCTTGCAAACCACTAGGCGCAGACATTGTCCGTTTATAAGTCATTTTTGAGCCAAGACTAGCAAAAAGGGTACGTGTTCCAGCAGAATAATTATTTTCATGCTTCATAAGTGCTTCATGCACTCGTCCGAGTTTTCTAATGAAATTATCTGGATTCCCTTCAATATTCCGAATATCTTTCGTAAGTGTTATGTCCCCTAGTCTCTCCAATGTAATTTGTGCCTCCAAAAAGAGGGTGTCAAAACAATTAAGGAAAAAGTCCCAGCGCATGATTTTCCTGTCGCTGACTGTATTAAGTAGTAAATACAATGACTGCAAAATCACTGGACGATCAATAATAACCGTGTCAAATTGAGATTCGAGGCAGTACATCAGGCTCTATGAAATAAAAATACAAAATACACAATGAATTTGCTGAATTCAAAATAAATTCAAATATGATGGTAACTGCAGGAATTTAAAAGAAGATTCACCGCAAAGGCAGAGTCATGAATCGTTCCCAAGTATAAAGCTGCTCTTTGAGCGACAGAAACATGGGAATCATCAAGTGACGAAATCACATAACAGAAAGCGTTCGCCATGGCTGTTTGCAAAGCTTGACTATTCCGGACCGGATGTGAATCCATAAATCTGGTGATTGTTATTACACGCTCCACTAATATTGAAGTATAAGATTATATCAACTGTTTTAACATTATTCCGAAAAAAAAGGTTTTAAAACTAATTTGAACTTATTAATCTGTTACGGAACCCACCGGCAGTAAAACGTCGTCTCCAATCAGGACTTTGAAATTCTTCTTGAATCTGCTTCCAAAACATATCTGCTCCAACGGGAAGAGTGATACAGTGCAGAAGAATGGGTACCGCTTGTTNTTTGAGCGACAGAAACATGGGAATCATCAAGTGACGAAATTACATAACAGAAAGCGTTCGCCATGGCTGTTTGCAAAGCTTGACTATTCCGGACCGGATGTGAATCCATAAATCTCGTGATTGTTATTACACGCTCCACTAATATTAAAGTATAAGATAATATCAAAACTGTTTTAACATTATTCCGAAAAACAGGGTTTTAAAACTAATTTGAACTTTTTTATTTGTTACGGAACCCACCGGCAGTAAAACGTCGTCTCCAATCAGGACTTTGAAATTCTTCTTGAATCTGCTTCCAAAACATATCTGCTCCAACGGGAAGAGTGATACAGTGCAGAAGAATGGGTACCGCTTGTTCACAAATTTGCGAATATTCTGCATCCAATAAATTCCCACAGACTGTTACGAGAAAATATAAGTAAACAGGATGATTTTTCTAGTAGCAAGATTTTTATTAACCAATTTTAAATTATATGAAAAACCTGCTAGAATAAAGGAGTCGTTCTTCTTACTTTTTAATGATGAGATTTTCTTGGCACCATACAACGAATCCTCTATGATCTTTAGACGCCTTCATGAACACTTCACCGTGAAGAAACATTATCCTCAAGCATTTTAGCATATTATGCATTACCTCTGGATCTTCTTCATCAGGAATTTTCTAAAACGAAACATCAAAGGTGAATTATTGACAGTAGATTAGATAATAATTCAGATCAGATATAGATGTTAGTTAATTAGTTAGTTAGTTTACAGAAACGTAAAGTACGCCAATTGATACCTTTAAAAGTTCGTACGTAAATTGAAGATATGGAGGTAACTCTTCAATCAGAAATCTAAATTTCCCGACTGTTGTGACCCACAAATCACGACGATCATCTTCCTCTCCATCCCCTTCACCATCTCCCATCAATAGGTGTTGACTGGATTTGTGCTGTGGCATTAGCTACAAACAAGGACGTGAATTAAACAACTACATTGGCGCAAATTATTTGAAATTATTTGAATTTTTAAAACAAATCAATGAATCAGTATACCTGTTTCGGAATCGGTAATGGTGATTGCTCTCGCAACAGCCTTAACAGTTCTGTCCGAGCCGGGCATCATGGATCCAAAATCAAGTTCTGATACCGTTTCGACGGTTGCCGTTAAGATCTACCCGACATAGGTTACAAATCATGAATTCATGTTAAAAGTCTATATGTAATAGTATAGAGGAGCCAAACCTGTGGCATATTAACAATGATTCCCTCAAGACCTCTACTCTCTGATTTTGGAGAAATGGCAGGTTTTGAATCAGCCTTTGAATCGGGTTTTTGAGGAGCATCCAGGAAATTCTTCCCACCAAATTCACCATCCGGACTTAAAATTACATCCGGGGCTAAAGCAGTATTTTCTGGAGCAAGTTTTTGAACTATTTCAAGGGCTAACTGGTACCAGAGAACCTTGATATATAACAAGAAAAAATTTTATAATTAAAAACGAATCGTTAAGTGCGTTATTTTGTAAAAATTATTTACCTGAAGTTCACAAAATTGACAGTCACCCTGCCCTTGCTGACAAGTGTGGACACCTGGCCAGGGCATTGCGACCATATTCTGCAAGGCATATACAAATCAAATTTGGGGGCCCTTTATGGCAGGAAGCAATTAAATGACATAAAACTTACGTGAAGAAGGACCATGGCATCTTTTGCGACCAAGGTTTGCAGGCCTTTGTGCTGCTCAACTTCTTGAAGCTCCAACTAAAAGGTGGATTTAAAAATGTATTATGTAGTTGGAGTATGTTCACATATTTATAGAAATGAATTACATACATATACATTTTCGCATTTTTTATGGCAAGTTACCTGCTTCAATATTATATCAAGCATAAATATAAATGATGATAGCATTAGTTCACTATCAGATTGTTGTTCAGTGTGAAGTTGAATATTGTCTTCATCGTCAGAAAGGGATGAGGCGTTGGGTGAGTCATCCTGACATATAGCAGCTAAACAAAATCAAACCCAATCAATAAATAAATATTTAATTAGATTGATTATTCGGTTATAGTATTTTATTGCTTACATATCACGTCCTTTGAAGCATCCACCGATTGTGAGACGCTTCCTCTCTTAGGAACCTTTTCTGCTTTAGGACGAATCCCCTCCCGAAAAATTGAAAAAATAAAGTATAGGGGAATGACAATTTCAAGCTTCGACAGGACCTAAGATAAGAAAAAAATTTTGTCAAATAAAAAATCTCCTAAACCTTATTAACAAAAGAGTAACGTAAAAACTTTGCCATACTTGAAGCCATTTCAGTGCTTGTTCTTTGACTTTGTGGGAGGTCTGGTGGAATCGAACAGCGATGAATTGATACATCTGACGCGCTTCAAACCCTAAAGGATTCATCTCGGGGTCCATAACTTTGCTATTCAAATTCAACAAAGGAAAGGGAAGTAAAAATTGACTCAATTCATCACAAAAATAATCCTACACCTTCAAGAAAGAATTATCTGTGAACCTCAAAATTATTTTCAATTCCCCCATTTCTTCTTCTGGTACTTCCGATGACATTGCTTCCATCCAATGTGGCATTATTTGACTCCAAATTTCGGGAGATATGACTTCATACGGCACAAGGCAAAATATTCTATTGAAGCCTTCACGAAGATGAAATGTTCTCGAACATATAACATCCCTGTTTAAATGAAACATGTTTAATTGTAAGAGAACGCATTGGCATGATGCCATCAAAAGTTATTTTTGCTCACCAGTGACCTCCAACTCTTGCATAGTCTGGAGGATGAGGCAACAAACACGTCACAAATGTATCAAAATGGCTTTGACACAAACGTTTCAGCCATGGACAGACAACATCAACTTTCAATTTTTCCAATGCGTTTGCAGACGGATCTATTCATAATTAGTTGGAAATAAAAATAGTTTTATTTCTAAGCTCAGGTTCACTCAGATTTTTAAGTTTGACGTACCGTTTCCCAAGTAAGCAGTGGTATTAAACCAAAGGAATAGTGCGGATAACAAACGGCTTAAAACATCTTTCATGAGACTTTCTTCTTCTGGATCTATGGGTCAAAACAATAAGCTATGTACTCTAGTTAATTCCGGAACTTGACTAGATAGATAGGTATCATTGATAAAATTGCATAGGTAGATAGATTTGTTCAGCTATTGGCTTGTCCCTAGTTTTTTTCCTTTTTAGGCTTTCAACTTTCCACCACTACTTAAGCTATAGGTATCATTAAATGTATTTTACTAGTTGGGAAAAATGTATAACGAAAGTAAGTGTATGCTTATTAAGAAACAATGCTTCCGCTGGATAAGATGCAAATGACGAATGAACCTGATTTTTTATGTGCCTTTTCATGTTCTTTTCCAAACTTACTTACACAGACCTATACTTTGGCGGTTTAGTAATAATAATGATTTTTAGTTCTCACAGCCTATTTTTGACAGTTGTGAATGCTGCAGGATTACAATAAACTAGTCAATTTCTTTGTGAAGTGCAGATTTTTAGTATTGCACAATTTAACCCTGTGATTTTTTGGTTGATTATCAAAATGGCTGATAACGCTCATTTATTAGAAGTGTGGGAGTGGGACTATGTTACAGGGGATCCATTTACTCCACCACTGGAAGTCCCCAACGCTCGTTACTGTCCCAGAAGAAATAGGAGAATTTTTTCATGGGGAAATAGTGATAAGTGACAATATTAAGCAGGCAGTTTATGATTTTATGTCATCAAATAGAACGACATATTTACGAAATTTTGACGCAGAACCAAGACATGTAGCTAAAAGTTATCTCAGATTCCTGCGTTGTTTGGACTTCAAGAAAGTGAGCGTTACCTACGGCCGCAATGAAGTAGTATTTAAAAAGTTACCCAGAGACACTCCGTTTGTAGGCGAACCAGACGGAATAAACCGTTTACACAGGTACAAGTACACGAACAGTCGTTATGGTAAGTCATCAACTTAAACTACAACACATTATAACTTTTCATTATTACTTAATTTTTAAAGATTTATCTGTGCAATTGAATATTTATCCGTAATTTGTAGAACTGGTAAGGGATATATGCTATAATGCATTACTAGGCTGGCAAGGGCCGGGAACTTTCCCATGCTGGCATCCTCTGTGCGAATTGTGCACCAAAGTTGGAAGGACTCTTACTGTTAACCTAGGACCATTCGGAGAACTTCATCTTAGAAAGCGAGCAACATGTTCAACCAAGAACATCGTATACGTTGGTGTCTGCCAGGAATGTGAGAACAATGACGAAGTTGCGGTCTACGTAGGGGAGAGTTCCCAGCAACTCCGACAAAGTTGCAACGGTCACGAAAGGGCCCCACCAACCCTCGATCACCGTTAAGGCATTTGAGAGGCAATGCGCAACAACGGCTGAAAGTTGCACGCGTGATTGCCACAGAAGAGGACCCGGAGGAAATACTTCGTGACTGGTACAGTCACATTACTGAAAATGGGATCCATCCCGGTCAAGAAAAAATGTCGGTAATCGACATTCAACCACATTATTTGCTACGTAAACTTGGGGAAATGAATATTGTCAAAGATCGGATGTTCATTAATGGTGATATTGATTACCATCCCAGGGGACGCGGCTGTTTAAATACATATTGTGATATGTAATAGTATCTAGTAAATTTTTGCTTATAAATGTTAAAATAGATGTAGCATATTGTTCTAATTGTTTGTTGACTTATAGCTTTATGGAATTTTTTAAGTGTATGAACTAACTTCCTATTAGTTATGCATTGTATGTATAGATAAGTGACCATTTACTACTTTTAAGTTTAAACACGACTCTGGTCTAGATAGGTATGATATGAATTGTTTCATTTTAAGATAATCTAGCTGTTTGCTGAAGGTTAGTGTTAGATTGATATATTAATTCAGGATGAATTACGGAAGAAGCGCAGATGAATAAATTAGCGATTGGCATCATGAATTAAATAACCAGCACTATTCCAATCATCTTCATTGTAATAACCTTACTTATAAAGCCAACTACAAGCCAGATTCCAAATCGACCAAGAAGTCTTCGCTCCTCCATCGGAATTGGGTCAGTGAATTCCCCGTCTGTGAACAATCGCAGTCGCGTTTGTTGATCAAGCGCATCTTTCGCTCCACCTCTTGATGACATTGGTTCCGACTCCAACAAAGCACTACATACAGCAAAAAAAATTGGCGTTTAGCAATCAATGGACATACTGGCAAAACATGCCACAACATGTCGAATTTAAAAAAATCAATAACAATTACCTTACAACTGCTTCAACGTGGTAGTTTAGGAGCTCCGTGTCAGACTGGTCAGGGGCTTGAATCGACTTGTGAAAAACGTGATCTAGCCCCCGTCGGTTATTGTGCCTAATTGAATGGCATTGATTGCAATAACGAATAGGCCTGTTTCCATTATAACTTGCGCATTCCGAATGGAAACATATAACGGCATTCAAAACCTTGTCAGGTCCTTGAGAACGACAGTTCTATGAACAATTTTTATAAAAGGTTTCCTGTAGAAAGTATTTCATTTAATTTCATAGGCTTCAAAGTGTGCATTGCAAACCTTGTTTTCACAAGTAGTTCCAGCCTTAATTATTGGAAGCAGGATATCATACAAATGCTCCGATGCTGACGGTTGCTCTGATTGAAGTCTACTAGCACATTCTTGACACAAAAATAATGGAGGAGGATTTTCCGGAGCCAAAGAGATGCCGACGGAATGATCAAAACAAACTTTTGCGGCGTCAGCAGACATTCCAGCCGTATTATTGACACTGCACATTTCACTTCGGCAAACTCGGAATTTTATACCCTGACAAAATAAAATATGAAGCTCATTATTATTATATTATCATAAAATTAAAATGAATTACGAATACAATGGCTTTGGGTAGTTAAAAACACATTCAGTTAAATTAGTGTAATGCTACCGTTAAAATTAAAGTTGACATTTCGTCTGTCGTATAGATTTGGATTTACATGGGGCCAATAATATACCAGCAACTTCATGCCGACTTTCCTTGATTCGACAGTCCCATAAGCGATGACACACAGAAGATCTTTAATTGCATCCCGCTTATAACACATCACAGATTCCAGGACTTGACAATGAAATTCTAACAGAATGATTTTCTTTATCAATGCATCGCGTCAGTACAAAAAAAAACAAAATAAAACAAGACCCAACTAACCTGACGACGAAGTGTATTGAAACACCATCATTAATACGGCCGAAATAGATTGCATAGCATACGCCGCTTTATCTGGCGTTTGATCACAATCATCTATATTGATTTAGATTACACTTGGAATCATAAAAGCAATTAATTTCCAAAATATGTCAATAACAAAGTTGTTTAAAATGCTTTCGTACACAGCGTGAAAGGAAAAAGATGATGGCAAAGGATGTCAATGATGTCTTTATGAAGAGATGAAGGAAATGTCCCCAATGAAGTGGCCACGATGTATGGTAAAGTGTCAATCTGTTCATGTTCCAAAAAGGGTAGAAGACAGGCTATGGTCTGAAGTATTGCCTGTCCAAGAGCTACAATGTAGATTGAATAGAGAAAGCAAATATTTAACCTTCAGAAAGAAATAAAGAGAAAATGAAAACCTAAACAGTAATTAATAGATCACTTACTACCTTGAACTCCTAACTGAACAATAGGTGCAACATCAATTAGCTGAACAACCACATTGAATAGTCCATTATAATCCAGGTTTGGAAATAGCTGCATTCTTGCGGCTTCTTCTGATCTCTTTTTAAGCATCTCCAGAGGGTATTGAGGAACATCTTTGAGAACAGCTAAATGGAAAACGTACATGTTCCATTAACAACATAGTCGCTCTTCGCATAAATATTTAAATAATAAAGTAGTCAAATTGTGCCTTATATTATTTTATAGCGTACCCAACAAGGTCTGGGAGAAATGCTTCAATGTGTTAGCTATATCTAGCCCAGTTGGTAACGGCATTATTCCATTCGTAAGCCGAATTTGGTAGTCTTGCAAATTGCGAATTTTCGCAGTGACTGTAAAAGAAAAAAATCATTGTAAATAATACGTATTACAATTATCTTTCAGAGTCAGTGAAGAAAGTTTTTTAAAGGTCTTACAAGCAGCCGCACGAGTCCCCATTTTGCATTTGGGGTGATCCTCGTGGCTGAAATTCCAACTGAAACTTGCTCTGGATAAGATTGAGAGAAATGAAGACTGAAAACAATAAATAAACCACTTCTTTTTAAACTACATATTTTGACTTTTTACAAATTCTATCGGATCGGCGGGTCTGTTAATATGATTGTTACTGAGATTAACAATTAATTTTTAGAAAAACTTATTATGCTCAAAAGAAGAAAATAATTGTTGATGTACTTTTCTTGAAGGAGAACGAGAGACAAACTCATCCTCATCTTCTTTATTAGGTCCAGGAGTACACACAACGTACAATTTTTGGGATGATGAGGTAATACATTCGCGATTTTTCGCCTTTTCCTCATAAATATCAGCTTTCACGTTCGCAATATTTCCAAAAACTTGGATTTCTGTGCCCGACACCCTCCGATGAGACCGCTCCTCATCCTCCATTCCGTTGTCTATTTCTTCTGACATTTTTTTCGCTGGAAAGTCAGAGTGAGCGAGCGGAAGGCATAAGTACAAAGCCAAAAAATGTAAGACAACTAGACAAGTCGAGTGTGCAAGTAAATATACAACGCTCAAGAACGAACAAAGCATACAAATTATCAGCTCAAATGAACATTAAGCCGCTTAAGTACTTAAAGCAGTTTAGCTTTCATTCCAATCCAATTCCAAGCCTGCCAAAAGACAAAGATTCCATTATTATTAAACCATCATCATCATCAT
>JAHZMX010002992.1:0-29605 GCA_027743895.1 Seira musarum
AAAAAAAAATCATGACTGGTTCAAATGAATTAATCGCTCATGCATTAGAATCTGTATTAATTTATACCTGTGAAAGTTATGGCACGGATGTAAGGGCCCGAGATGGGCAACACAACGAACAAGTATTGGCCCGCTACTTTGTAATGTGCAAATAAAGACGCAATTCCATATCGAAGAAACTTGGTTATCAGATACATGGAATCAACGAATGTCAACCCCAACGTGAGAACACTGTATGAGGACTGCAGTCTTTTCCGAGTAAGGACCAATGCACTCACAAAATTCCCCAAAAGTCCAAACACAGTAACAATGATAATCCCCAGTCCCAGTGGAAGAAATGGTATTGAAGTCATTACTTTATTTACAAGCTCTAATTGGTCACTTATTGTTTCATTTTCCGACATTTGAATTTCTGGTGGGAGCCAATTCAAAGGCTCCTCTGTCAATTCATCAGCCACTTCGTAGTCGCCCATTTCAAATCTTGGAAATTCTTAAATTAGCTTAGAAGAAACTATAGTTTAACGCATGTCATGATATGATTTAAGTAGAAAAAATCAGTTTGGCACTAGTGAGATGTTCATTTTCAGGTAGTAGCTGACTAACTAGAAGACCTGGCATGGCCAGAGTCGAATCTGTGCGAGTGCGTGCTGCAAATCCTCACTTCATCTCTTGATTTCCTTCTTACTTTTTTTCGCATTACTTAATTTAATATACCATGTTGAAAAGCATAAGACCTGGCCTGGCCCGAGTCGAATCTGTGCGAGTGCGTGCTGCAAATCCTCACTTCATCTCTTGATTTCCTTCTTACTTTTTTTCGCATTACTTAATTTAATATACCATGTTGAAAAGCATGCTTCATCGCATCATCTCATCCATGCTGAATACGATTCGATACTCACGTGTCGCTCAATTCAATAGTAATAGTAACTGGCAAAACAGCAACTCTCACACATTTTCTCCTGTTTATAATCGTATCATCATTAAAGATTACAATTTTTATATATATATTGCTTATTCGTGTTTTTGTTCTAATGCATCATGAAAAAAACAACAACACTTTTTTTTATTATTACTTGGTTTGGTTAGTCCAATTCATCTCTGAAGAATTTCTTCGATTTGTCTTGTCGATCCTCTCTCTTTTTTCAGAGATAAGAAGAGAAAGAGAGAGAGATGGACAAGTCAAGTAATCGTAATCGGCAATTGAATCGAGAAAATCATCGTGCTCATCTCATCATCATCTCATGTCTGTCTGTCTCCGTCTCTTTCTTGTGATGTGTTAAAATATGGTGGAAAAATATGTATATCTGTGGATATGACTTGAAGCGTAGGTACATTCACTTCTCCTCACACATCTTTGAAAAAAACGTCCTTCATTTACATACCAACATTGCATCATCATGATTATCATTATCATCATCATAATATTTTTTTTGCATTCCAATCTCCCTATGACATTTTGCATCCTTGTGTACGTACCTCTCATCCCATTCTCATTTCATCTCACCGACAACGACTGAACTGAAGACCCACCGATTCCATTGTAGGAAGGGTAATATATCTTTAAAAGAGTCATTTACATAAAGGCATACATCATCTCATCTAAATCTATCTGCCTCCTTCGGCTTCGCTTTGGCTTGAGTTGAGCAACAAAAAAATTCTTACTAACGAACAAACGCAAGCGATAGCGATATCTCTCGCGAAAGCAATGTGGTTTTGGTTTGGGTTTTTAGTTCTGTTGACTTCTGGAATGACGTCTTTATGAATTTACAAACATTTTATGCTCACGACGAAAACCATGCCTTCAACTTATTTTTGTGTGTGTCCCGAGCCCAAGAGTAGTTAGATAGATGTCCAGCCCATTCCAGTTTTTCGTTATAGTTGTGGATAAACCCATACTGTTGGCCTTTGTAAATATCATATCGAAGCTTATGCCTGCAAAAGTAATAGAATTTTTCTGGATGCGTTTGGTTATTGTCCAAATGAATGAAATTTTTAGGTGAGCTCATGCTAATGCCAAGGAATGAGGCAAAGTATAAGGATATCTATTACAATCTCACATCAGAACAATGCTAATATCGTGCTTACGATTATCATAATAATAAGAATTAAAAAATGTACTCAAGGCTATCCGCTCCTACCACCCTGGTTTGCTTTGTTTGTGTGGCCGGTAAAGTATTTGTTGAGAAAAGGAAAACTACCATTTTGACTAATAATCAAGTGACTAGTTTATCACACTTTAACCTCAAACCTCATCTATACTGAAATAACAAGAATCTATGGTCAGTTAAAAATGGGTTGGTTAGCGATAGCGGTAGTGGATGCATGCATGATGCTACGACAAGAAATTCTTCCTGATCAATAAAAATGACATTTTAAACTAAGGACTGATAGTAAGTCATTTGTACGCCTGAAGTTGTTACTATTACATCATGAGTCCAACTTTGTCTGATTGTGAGTGAGTCAGCATGACAAAATTAATTAATTGCTTTATGCAATCTTTCAAATGCCCAATAAGGGAAGTGAATATGAATGACATGACTCCTGCTATTATTACCGATTACGATTGTTTCATTGACTCAGAAGAATCCGAACCTTCATTCTTAAATAACAATGATGCATTCATTTTTTCACCGACAAGACAACTTTCCTTTGCCTTCACCCAAATATAATCACAATAATAAAGTTATGAATTGCCGGGATTTGAATTTTCTTCCTGCTTCCAACAATAAGTAAAATGAATAGCGATAATCGCATATTCGATTAACATCTTATCAATATGACAATTTGCTCAACATGTCCCTCGCTTTCATTCTTTTCTACTTTGTCTTACATTGTCAAGTGCAAACGTTCCGATTTAATACCCTGAGAAAATCTTTCGCTCTATTATATTTTCTCGGAACCATAATAAATTACTTTATTTCTGCCGACATCGACGTACTTTATAGAAAGGAAGTTTGCGATGAAAAGAAATTCTACATTCCTTACGTGAGGCTCCTAAGAACGCGACAACCACATCATGAAAACTTTCCCATTTTGAAAATGTATAATTCAGGATATCTTTCTTTGAGCTCGCAATCTGGAATACTCTGCATCAATGGCCCGTAAGAAATTGGATATTTGGATTGTTAGTAATCTTACTTGAATTTAAGTTTAATTTTTAAAGTCTCCATTTGCCCCAGAGCCATAGTTTACACGGACATCAGCAGCGTCCGTTGCTCGAATAGCTCCGACATGGTTCCATCCTCTGGAGAACCCCAAATATTTATTCATGACTGCTTCTCCATCAACCGAGTTGCGCGTGAAGTGTACAAAGAAGATGGCCAACAAGAGCTCACGAAAGATACCGAAGTGTTTGGAAACAAAGTTTTTGGCGTATATTTACTTGGAGAGCCACCAGACTATAGACTCGCCACTTTCATGTTCTTCCCACGCCCTGATTTTGGATTCAGACCTAAAAACGCGTGGTGTGTAAATAGTGGCGCCTCTGTAGCCTTCATTGCAAATAATTCGGATTCTGGAATACATTGCTACACAGTGCCGAAGTACAATACCGAAGGCATAATCAATTTAGATTACGATGGTCACCCAGTATTATGTTTTAGAGAGGATCAAGAAGACGAGTTTGATGCAGTATGGCGTAAGCAAAAGCCCTTGAACGCGGAGGATATTATTTGGAGGAGTGGTAGTAGCGTCTGTTCACCGAGTAATCGGGCACCAAAAACTGAATTTGACGCAGAACCGTTTCAACTTCCAGATTTTAGAATGATCCATCCAAAATTTTGGAGCAGCCAAGGAAGCTCGGGGGTATTAGTCAAGAGGAAGAAAGCTCCAGGAGAGGCAGACGAAACATCAGTTTACAGCAAGCCAAACCCTCCAGGATCACTTTTCCCTGGAGAACCAGGATGGAAGGATCCATCGGAATGGACTGCTGATGGAGTTGAAACGACCACCCCTGAACCACCTCAAAAGTTTCAGATTGACATATCTACCTCGGATTGCGAGGAAATTCCAAAAGTTCCTGAAGGTAGTAATTAACCAAAAATATTACATTTTGGATTGGGAGCCTGAAAAGTATCGTTTCATTTTAAAATTTTCGTTGCATCAGAAAACGTCTGCAAAGATGAAATTCATGAGCCATGCAAGTTCCTCCATCATGTGCTCACACTTGAAGAAACGGACTGGAAAAGTGAGGAACTGAGTGGGGGCAGTTGGAGACTCTCCATTCTGCGGCTAATCACTGGAATATACGAAAAGGCTTGTCCACAAATTTCCAAGTTTTTACCATCAGCTTTGTCCAGATTATATCAATATTTCCTGGACAAAGCTGTGAAAGCCGATAGTTCGTTGAAAGAAAAGTTTAGTGGTGGACAACATCAAGATTGGACTGAATTGACAAAGGAGCTTGATAAATGTCTTGAAAAAGCTTCGATGATGACATTCTTTAAGAAGCAGGATAGACCCGCAGTAAAATTAAGGAAAAAATTGGAGCTGAAGCTCGATAATTTGCATAAGCGAGTCTCAATTAGGCTGGAGTCGGCTGCCAAAAAATATAAACCTGGGAATGATGAACATGATCACTCAACAAATGATGAACTAGTGGGATCCACCTTTGGCCTAGAACATGATCCACAGCACAAAGCTGACCTTTCGGAGATTGAGAGTGTTCAAGCTCATTTAAGTGAGATGCCTTTGAAATTTCCTTATTCAATTTTAGTTGGGACGAAAGGACAAACAGGCTATTCTGGAGCAGCGAAAGTTCATCAGTATAGGGAAGCCGCAGAAGTAGACTACGAGTTGGACTGGGCATTGGACACTTTTTGGAAACTCATTTCCACCGTGATGGGTTACTGCAACTCTCATTTCTCGAAAAAGGGTGGAGACGAATTTGAAAAGCTCTACCAGAGGTTTTCGCAAGATTTTCTTGAATTTGTCGAGAAAGACTGGTAAAACGAAACGAAACATGGCGAATTTTATAATGTGTACCATTTAATTATAATTTCCAACTTTGTAGGATTACGGGCGAAAACAGACAAATTTATGAACAAATATTCGGTGAATTCATGAATGGCGCAGGATCTTTGTGGCTTGAAGCGTGTCAGAATGGGGACATACCAATGGTCTGATATTGTCGATCTACGACCACTCAGACCTCTTACAGTTCACGATGGAGACGCGCCACCACACACTGCTGGAGAGGATTCAGAAGGCCCATCGAATTTTTATTTGAATCATCCATCTTTTGGGAGTAAGGACCATGCTGATTTTTATGACGATGAGGGCTCAGACATATCCCAAGATAATCCAGAGGAATATCAAGTGGCAGAGAGCTTAAGGAAATTGGATGAAGAACGGAAAGTAGCCATTGCTGAAGCTGTAGTTAACATAAACACGGAGAACAATGATAATGATCATACAAATACAATAAAATAAAACAGATACATACTTACAAAAAATTGGAATTATATATACTTTTATTTCAGATGCAATTCAAGTTCATCTTAAATTCATTTGACACATTTATTTAGAGCTGTAACAACAATAATAATATGTAGATATATTTAAATTCACAATAGCAAACAGCGAAACGAGGATGGTAATACGAAATGAAGACATCTGTAGTAGCTACATATTAATGCGAATCTGCATTGATAGTTATTCCATCGCTACTAAATCATTTTCTTCAACTACTTCACTTATATATTCTTACGAAACATTTAGTTAAATCGTTTTTCTTATACCAAGTCAATACAATCGGAATCATCACTGTACATTCATTACAAATAGGAAAAAATAGTATACTTCTATATCGATTTTTTTTCGCCAGTCCTTTTCAATTAATTTTGTCGAATCATGTAATGTCAACAGGAGTGGTCCCTTGACTTTTTAAAAATTGTTCTTCTTTGGGGTATATCACAGGTTACTAGTAAAATGGAAAAAAGCTTGTAAGTAGATGTTCACTGAATCCTTTCCTACAAATATTTATTCATCTGCGTAGGTCAACCTTGATTTTCCTTATTTTTAGTAGTAACACTGCGCTCAACGCTTTCGTTGATATCGTGGAACATATTTGGCAACAACCGATATAATACAGAGCTCTTACATCTGTTGTAAGACGGGACATTTGCAGTTGATTTTGATAAAAGGAGTAGCGTTCTATTTTTATTATAATGATAAAAAAAGAGTTTCAATCAAACTTTGAAAAACTTAAAATTTAAAAATATTACGAACAAAAAAAAACAACATCCATTTAACATTCCTTTCATGCATACAGCATTTCACACAGTAAGTTGTACGTTGAAGTTCATTAAAAATGTTTACGTATGCTAAAGGAGAATACCAAGTTCAGTTTTCCATTTCATCAGTACTTGATCAGCGTGTTAAATTAAATAAACAAACAGGAAATCATTATATCTTATTTGGAACAATTAAGTAACCCTTAAAATTCTGCACCAAAATGCGATTAAACTTATCTTTTTAGGTAAACTACGTCAGCTAGTCGGAATTATATCAACGTTTATTAAAGAGAGTGATGTTGCTAATTTGTTTCTAATGTGCAGGATTTCGTTCTTTGTGGTCAGAGATACAACGTTGTTCTTATAAATATGTAGTTGATGTTCTTACGACTGGTCTAGAGTCCTAAAGATCCATGATCAATGATGACACGATTACCTTACCACACAAAAATTGCAACGTTTTCTTTAAATAGATAGATACTTGATACATTACACAACATTTACCTTAATGACTAAAAAATGATGCGGACTTTTCTTCGACAGTTCTCAGCACAATGAGTACGATTAAAACAATATACATAGGAATTTTTAAAATCATCCAAAACATAAATAAAACCGAACTGAAATATGTCGCGGATGCATTCAGGTAACAAATCAATCAAATCACTCCCTGCCGAAAAGACGAAGGATGTACAAGAAGATCATGATGATATCCATGTAGATATTCAATGCCGCGAAGACATATTCTTCCGGTGAGATGCTGAACTTGTGATTGCCTCCGATCATAAGCTGGGTGATCATAGATCAAGTACACGGAGAAGAGAAGAGCTCCTGTTAAAATAAAATACGTCTTGTTGAATTAACTGTCTTTGAGATGCTAATTGCTTAGGTCATATTCACATGATTATTTGAATAAAAATGATTTTTTACCCAAGCAAGCATAGACTTTCTTCATTACCGGGATGTGTGGGAGGAACATCATGATGATACCTATTGGAAATTTTATTGATAAATACAACTATTAGAATTGTTCCTAATTAAGAGAGTGGTTTCAAGAAAAGAATTGTAAATTAAATTAATACCAAAGATGAACATGACCATGACACAGCAGAAGAGAATTCCTCCAAGCACAGTGAAGTCGATCTTGGTTTGGAAAGCAAATGCCGTCAATCCAATTGTGATCACTGAAAAATACAGATAAAATCTCTTTATAGATAAAAAATTTACAAGTCTTACTTCATGTTTT
Organism: Seira musarum; assembly: GCA_027743895.1. Taxonomy (NCBI): domain Eukaryota; kingdom Metazoa; phylum Arthropoda; class Collembola; order Entomobryomorpha; family Entomobryidae; genus Seira; species Seira musarum. Next base: position 7,480 of record JAHZMX010002992.1, read on the forward strand.
ATTTTGTAATTAATTTACCTGTTGTGATGATGGCAGCAAGGACTACAGCCTGCGGTCTGTAAAAAAGATGAGTAAATCAAAACTCATGAAAAAGTCACAAAAAGAGCAGAAAACTTTTAAATGTTAATCAGCTTCTTTTTTATTTCAAAGTTCTTTACTTACTCATACAGTGATGCAATGACTCCAATGACGAACCCATACGTCAGAGTGAAGAGACCAAGAAGGACGACATTGTGTGGAGACTTTCTGCGGACACCCTCACAACAAGCCAGAACAATGAGAAGGATGATTGCAGCGATGTATGCGAAGATCACAAGTCCAGGTGCTTTTTGCACATAACCCTTGATTCCTTCATGGAAGGAGAATAGAGCGATGATTGACGCTGTCAGGAGTAACTGGACAGACAAGATTCCATAGACTTTCCTGTTAATAAAATACATATGATTACTAACCCATACTTTTTTCAAGATCAGTTTTAAAATACTTTATTTTCGACGTTACCTGATAAAAGCCCTGCGAATTGTTTTCTCAGAGAAGTCAAAGTTGTTCATATCGCCATAAGAGCTTCCGCTCTCACCTCCTGAGTACTTTGGAACATCATCAGCACCAGTTGCGTTAGGTTGAGTAGGAGGTGGCAAATGGAAACCCATTGGGGGTGGTGGTCCAACCAGACCCATACCCTGTCCTGGAGTACCATATCCGTAAGGGTTCATTCCTGGTGGAGGTGGCATTCCGTAACTGAACGAAGAATTAAATGAATTAATTAACATTAAGTTTAAATAACCACCGCAAGCACCACCATAACAAACTTTTCACTTCAATAATTCCATACCCTGGATTAGCCATTCCTCCGCCTGCAGTGAAACCACCCGGGTAAGGTGGAGCTTGACCTCCGGTCATATCTGCAGTTGGATACGGAGCTCCCCCGTAGGGATACTGCTTATTGTCCGTCATCTTTCTAAAGAAGAAAGCAATAAAATGATTTAAATTAATTTGTTTGCGAAATATATTGATTATGAGAAATTCTCATGCCTTTAAATTCAAGATTTTAATTCGACCTAGTAGATAGGGTTTGATAAAATTAAAGGAGTATAATTTCAAGCGAAAGTTCAACTCACGAGCAATAAAAATAATAGCTTTTTAAACTTTTAAAACCCTTGTGAAATTACTTCACTATTAAAACAAAGCTAATTCTAATATAAAAAAGCTATCTATTTTAATGTATTCCCTATATTGTATTGTAATAAAGTAATCAATAAGCGGATGGGCCAATTTTATTCTCGAATGAGCTCGAACTCATTTTAATGATCCTGACATAGGCAAAAGAAATTTTTACTTTTCTTCAATTAAAAATTAAAGTGACTCACCAATTCGGTTGTCCTATAGTATCACACTTAAGCTTGTACAAAACCCTTTTCAAATAATTTTTTCTCTGATTACTTTTTATTTCTTACTACGTAAAGCATAGATTTTCGTTTTTTGGGATAATGCTTCTTCGAGTTTCCCCGTAAGAGCCACCAATGCAAAGGAAAACGTAAATCGAGTTAAAGGACGTAAAGGATAAATGTAGCAATATAATACCAAGAATCGAGAGGAATAAATATACTTTTACATGCCTAAATGCTTAGCTACCTATAATATAAACCAAGGGTAATGTCTTTTACCTCTACTTATGTGAGTAAGCTCTATTCCTTACCTCTCTTCTAGCTACAAAAACTCACTCACGTACGTACTACGCACGTCATAGATCCCATCCAAACATCCAAGAAAAAGATATATCTTCCCTAACTAAAACAGCATAATATTATACCTCTTGTGTTCAATAAAAAAATATCCCTAACACAAGTAAACTTTATACATACACGAGCGATCTAAACTAAATAATACATTTACGTGATATATGAAGGAAGAGGTAACAAAAAACAGAATGCTTTGACTTCACTTTCCTCCTCTCTGATCTACTGACTCCCATTTATTGTACTCCCAAATTCGCATGCAAATACCAACACCTCATCTCGTATGATTCATTGCAATAATAATGAAGCTACTAACTATGGAATATGAATGGTCAAACAGTAATTCAGTTAATCTACATGTTTTATGAGCTGCCAATGAATAATGCCATAAAAAAGATATTAAATTACCAGTACTAGCACAAGAGGGAAATGGATGGATAAATTGTCTACTATTGAGAGATCTAGTAACATCTACATAGCTCTAATTTGTATGGCCGTTTAAATGTTTTGTTCCAAAGTATTAATTATAATTTAAAAATTACCTTGATAGTATGAGTATGTGAGATGAGATGACGATCTACCGCACTGTTTTACCTAAATCTAAAACACAATTTTGAGAAACTGTGCTGAGCTAACTAGATACTCTTGTTCTGTCTCAGGTTTCAAGTATACGTATAACTGAAGTAAAAATATGACTCAACAATTGATTGACGTCACAGTTCCCATTACTTTTATTCAACAGACAACACGAGAAGATAAACAAATGGGTGAATGAAGAAGAGCAATGAGCAAACAGGAAGCTGCCTAAAATGTTCTCGATTCAGCAAGAGAAAAAAAATTGATTGTGAAGTGAGCAACATGCACTCACAATCAATGAAAACACACACACCAGCCGATACCAAAATTCCTTTTTCCCAAGTCACAAAAACAGATGCTTTTTCTTTTGCGAGATGTTTATGTTCATGTCATTTGAGCCTTGAGCTTTTGGTCGTAATAATGTACACAAAAAATTCCAGGTTTACTTGATTTTTGAACTAAAGGAAAGGTGGTGAAAGTGACCTTCAAAGACCTTTGCCGGAAGTCGTGAATGCAACGCAATGGAGGACTGCGTTACTACAAGTTCATCAGGGGCCAAAGACAAGGGTGATCAAAATGAAGATACATCATCTTCAGATAATAATTCTGATTGTTATTGTATGCTAAACAATATTCCGTCCACTTTTCACACTGGTGAACTCCGTAATTTCTTTTCGGAATTCATCGAAGCCCAGAAATTTGACATGTTCCACTATCGTCATAGACCGCAAATTGTTAGTGTTAAAAGTGAAGATAACGATGACTTTCCTGGAAAGTCTGACTCATCCGCGAAAAAATCTGCTGAAGCTAACGATGGTGATAGAAATGTCATCAGAAAGTGCTGTTGTATAATCCGTTTTAAGAATGAGTACGATCGTAACCAGTTTGTTAAAAAATATAATATGAAATATTGGATGGATAAAGAAGGCAATGATCTCCCTGCAAGATGCATCATTACAAAAGTAATCCGTTTTAAGGATGAGTACGATCGTAACCAGTTTGTTAAAAAATATAATATGAAATATTGGATGGATAAAGAAGGCAATGATCTCCCTGCAAGATGCATCATTACAAAAGTTAGTTTGAGTGTGGATGATTTACAAAAATTTGCAAATAAGGAGCTTAGACCGCCAAATTTTATGCCTAGGTAAGCGAAAACAAAATGCAGCATAATATAATAAATCAAATTCTAATTTATTCAACAAATTGCACATGAGACTTAATATTTGCAATTTTCATTTTTAGGGGCAATATTGGAACTCCAAACAGCCACTTTCTGGATTTGATCAAAGCATGTCGCCTACCTCCAAGTTTGATAAAGAAATTAGATTTAGAGTTTCCCCGAGCGAGGAGATTTAGAAAGTACAGCAAAGTGCCAATGGACTATGGAACAAGCGTTGTGTCAGCAAGTGAAGATGATGAGGAAGTGGAAATTAAGACAGGAAAAGGACATGAGATATCTGACACATACCTTGCCAAAAACCAGCCTTCTTCATCGCGGAGTACAAAAGTCAATCAGGGGGATTCTGATAATGTAAGCTTAACAGCAGTCTCAGCAATAAATTTAAAGTCATGTAAAAATGTATACATTCAGGCAAAAAGTTCCAATGTTTTTCTATTAAACCTTGAACGATTGTTTCGCGTGCAGGAAAGTAATGCAGACGACGACAACGATAGATGTGAAGAATGGGAGAGGCATGAAGCATTACATGATCACGTGAGTTATAACTTTCCTTTTAAAGGCCATTTTCACTTGTAAAAATTGTTTGATGACCCTGCCCTAAAAATTGACATCATGCATTCATTCTAATTTGTTTGTATTTCACAGAGGACAACACATGGGGACATGACGTCTGAATCCAAGGAACGTTTGTACGAAACTGAAATAGAACTTCAGTGGGAGAAAGGTGTGCATTTCATACTTTCTAAGCATTTGTTTTTATTATTTAATGTTTAGATCTAGTTTAGGTTGCAAATATGAAACTTGTGTTTGGGTTCTTTTGTCTTGTAGGAGGTCCAGGAATCGTTTGGTACACTGACGCCCAATTTTGGGACCAACAACGAGGTGGCTTTGATGAAAGAACTGCGGATGATTGGGATGTGGACATGGAGGCATATTATGATCCAGGCGGAGGAGATAAAGATGCTCGTGATTTAATAGATATGCGGAGATCTGAGCAGTGTTCGGAAAGGATTAGAAACAGTTTCCGTATTCAAAAAGGGCGACCCACAAAAACCTAATTATTCTGGAAAAGTTAGGTTCCAAGCAGGAGGAACAAATACCAAAGGAACTATTGGAGAATTTGAAAAGCACACGAGAGGAATTGGGAGAAAGGTTATGGAAAAATGCGGATGGAAAGATGGTGAAGGCCTTGGGAGCACCATAAAGGGAATTCCAGATGCCTTGGATAATGAAGGGCAAGGACCAAGTGACAAAAGAGGGTTCGGATATTACGGGGAAAAGTTAGACTTAGGAAATCCTGTTAAAAAGCAAAAGTTCTTTAGGGATTATGATTTAGAAGCTGAAGGTAGAATAGTGATTGGAACGATCTATGACAAACCTGAAGATTTAGATATTCCTGAACCGCTCAAGAGACGCAACGCTCCAACGTTTATCAAGAGATACGATTCTTGTAAAGGGAAACCGTCGTAAACTTACAACGCATGCAGCTATGCATGTTTCGCGTATATGTAGTCGTATTTTTCGAATTCAATTTTTGTACCTTTTTTATAAAATCGCAGAATTAAATAAAAACGCTGATGTTTTCGCCATACCAATTCCATGTTTTTCATAACCATTGATTTTTATCAATCAAACAAGTACATACGTAAGTCTATATCGCGGCTACGGTTTCTACTATAGCAAGATTTAGTTTTTTTTTGCAACAGCAGTAAAGTGTTTTCGTTGGAGTGGAGGTTTTTGTGTTCAGTAAGGCATTCCTGAAACAACTCCAGAATGTTATACGGTAATTTTAATTTATACAAATGATATGTATGGTGTAAATGAATCTTGTCGTACATTTGTCAAAGATGGTCTAATAAAATATTTTTTTTAGTTGACCCAAGACATTCACGAACTAGTGCTACTAGTGGAGAAGAGAATAATGACGAATTTCAAATCAATATCCCCGACGAACAAACCTTTCTCGTGAGGTCTCTTCTAAACTATGATACTCCGCACTATTTCGCCAGTATGCTGACGGCTGACACCCACATAGGCCATAATTCGACCTATCTTTATATCACCGTGCCCGTAAATGTACATTTCAATACCTTGATTCGTTCTATCTGCTTTTAGAATTTTCAATTGCCGGATGTCCTCCAGGCCTTGAAATCTTGGATAGATATGAACATCTCGTAATTAATCGGAGACTGCAAAATGCAAACAGTACTTGTGAAATATGAAATGCGCTTAGTAAACAAAGACCTAATTGTCTGCCTTTTCGCTCCTCAGATTTAGATCCTGATCAAAAGGGTTTAGCGTACAGTCAATTTGACGTTAAAAATTCCCGAGGAATGCATCTTTACCTGGCATTGGAGAGTGTAGAACAGAAAACGCTACGCTGGATTCGGGACGCTAGGTTTTTTGAGGTCAGCTTTTTTGACTTTCATTGTCGTAAGGTGTTTACAGTGAAGAGAAAGAAAACTCTTCCATACTTTTTTGCCCAGTACCTCTGCCTACTTTGCACTTATGGGTTCAAAGGATGTGGAAATGTAAATCACAAGGCGTATTTTAAAACATCTTTGGTTTGACAAGATCTTGTCTACATATTCATGAAAATCTAAAGAACTTTTTAATTTCAAGGCTGTAGAAATTCTACTTTCGGATGGCTCGAGATTGGGAACAGTCTACCAGAGGCTCTCTTTCTCCTCCGTGGAACTTAAGATTTGTGATAAGGAAGGCAAATCAATAATGTATGTTGAAGGCGTCGTGGGAGATGGAATTTTAGATGTCACGATGCCAGACGACGATGAGCCATTAGCCATGATTGAGACACTAATGACACCCGCAGAAACTTTTGACTTCTACAGAGTCAATGTTCCACGTAATTCATGCCCTTATGGAATCACATTCTTCAAGAATTTTGTTTCTCCTGAGGAAAAAGCTTTAATACTGGGAGCAGTGATATTACTGGTAAATTATCAGATTTCCCCGGTTGAACAAATCCATCCACAATTTTTCTTTACCTTTCCCTTATAATAATTCCTTTCACAGGATTTTATCGTTCTGAATCCCATAACAGACTATCCTAGATTTGCTGAACTGATACCTGATGACTATGAAGCTTCTCGCAGGCCAAGGGTTAGAACTCTTCGTGCCGGGAGTAAAGAGCTTTTGATAATGACAGAGTCCAAAAAATATTACCGTGAAAAGAAACATAACGAGAAGGTTCAGTGTTGCTTATGGTGCACTGAAATTGTTTGTATTCTCTGCCGTCTTGGGTTTAAGAGAAATGCTGTGCGATTCATTTTCCTCGTTGTTGGAATTATCACTTTAATTATTGTTTACTTCATGTTCCTATTTTGATTATTGATCGAACAATGTGCAATTAAAACTATGCAGTAATATAATCCTGAAATTAACTTTTATTTGCATACGAATCTTGGTAAAGATCTCAAAATGCCCCAAACACAAAATTCATTATTCTGATACTTGTGGAATGCTTGTTGTCGATGACGCCCCTTCTTTTGGAACTGGACACTTTAGAACATCAATAATAGCTCCTGGAGTGGTTGGAAGACAAAAGCAGATGCATACAGGGGAAAAAGAAGGCATGTGAAGACATCTGTGTCCAGTGTAGATTCGACCTTTTGTCAACGACAGAACTGGTGCTGGACAGATACATGTTGGGTCAAGTGTACATACTTTAGGCAGAGTCGTCAATTCATAAACCTACAAAAAACGAATTTCATGAAATATTGCTTTTAAAACAAATTTTTAAATTGCTTACACTTCGCATTGGACAATCAGAGCACTTGCAGTATTTTCCGTTCACACATTCACCTTGACCTTGAAAACCACAAAGGTCAGTACATTCCGTATTGTTTTTGCATCCAGGAATCAATGCCTCCTTTTAAACAATCAAGCCGAATGAGAAATCAGTAAAAATGTTATCATGCAAAAATTACTTTATTTTTAAAAATGTCGAAATACCCCATGAACTGTCATTGTGGCTATAATAGCCAAGCACCAAAAGATTTTACAATTCATTTTAACTTTTTCAAATAGTCCAATCTACCCTCAGAGGAAAATCAGACAAGTGATATTAAAGAAAGTAAAATTAAAAATAGCAAATCCGCTGGTCCTGATTCGAGCCATCAATAGTCCGAAAAACAGGTCCGTTACATAACCTAATTAATGCTAACACATAAATATTATTTGAAACAAATGATACTGCATGAAGTATGAAGTAAAACATTCTCCACGTGCCATACTGCTGAATGATTTACGGTCATATTTTGCCAAGCATCCCAACTACTTAAATAATGGTCGTAGACATGATCAACATTAAAACAAGAGTGTCATTTATGACAGGCAGACATCTGAATATAGATTAAAAACTCAAGCTTTCAATATTTTTACTAGACCAAGACAATATCTAATTCTTTAGGTGTGTTTCATGTTTTATAGAACAATTTTGTAAATATCAAAAACGTTTATACGAAGCTCATTTCAACTCTTCCACGTAACATTGAAATATTAAATGAAAATGAAAGTGTAACATAATTCCCGCAAAATAAGTTCAGCAGGATCTTTTTGTCACATGCTTCGTTAGTAAAACTGCAATTGCATTATTACTTTTCATTCATGTTAATTGCATTGATATCCAACGATATGCAAATCTCACAATCAGTATTTTATTCCAAGATTTCCGGCAGAAATATTTGACTTTGACTTGATGTGTTCCTAGCATGAATACATTGCCTTTAGCTTTGATTCAAGGTTTTTCAACAGAACGAAAGAGGTACTTTTGCAAGGAATGTGGTCATATCTGTTCATTGATTGAAAACGTTTTGCCTATCATCAGGCTTGTCTTGTCCCTTATGTTCGCTCGTTCTATGAGCGGTAATATATGATCATTAAATGTTTAGTCTAGATTGAAGTCAGTTGTTGTTGACACAAGAAAATTCATTTTCCTTACAAAACATAGATAAAATTCCACGTTGTATTTTAGCCAATCCAGCAGATAGCTAGCCAGATCTAAGGGTATTAAGATTTACCAGCTGGATTACAATTTAGTTGTGCTTGTACCGGTCAGTAAAAACTTATTTTTAGTGTTTTCCCAGTCACAATCACATTCGCATTCACCTTCAGTTTCAGGACATTCGGGTGAAGAAGAAATCGCCATGTCTGCTCCTGTGACATTTCCCAATCCAAATATTAAGGATTTGTTGCGTCCAGTGACGGTGGAAGTCGTCAAGTTCCACCACATTGGGAACATCGTTGTAAAATTCGTTGACCCTCCCCTGAATAACATGAGCGAAATCTCTAGGGAAGTGGTTCACTGGATCGAAAGTAGTTTGCGAGGTGAGAGAATTGATCCAAAACCGGGACAGGTAGGTTTTTTTATGCATTGAAGAAATTCATAATGAAATGAATGACGACAATAAATTATTTTTAGGAGTGATAAAATAACTGTGAATTTTGATTTTCTCGCAGTATTGTCTCGTGAAATGGCCCAAATACTTTGATGGCAAAAAGGCTAGACTTGCGCTGGGACCGAGTTTTATTATACGAAATCAAGAACGAGAGCCTCATCCTATTCTCGACGTCTTCACTGATGACTATAAAATGTTTGGTGGGAAGTGGTACAGAGCTGAGTGTCTCACAGTTCGCAAAACCGATGGTGCCTCCGAGCTCCCTGATCTTTACGAGTACATATGAAAAGCTTTTACAAAATATTGATGATGGATTTAGGAATGAACTATCTACGTTCTTAATTATTTGCAGGATGTATTTAGTTGATATTGGAAAAACGACGTTGATAGATGGACACAATGTCTTCGCAATTCCTGAACATCTTATGAAATATCCGACTGTTGCATTCCGTCTCTCTTTGTACATTCCAGGTCCAGGTACATACGTATAATTAATTAATTACACTGAAATGAGGAAATGACGTGTTGTAATTTCGGATTCAAACTACATAAATCTTTCTTTTATTCAACACTCCTTAATTTTTCTTCATACATATTTTAATTGTAGGTTTGACAGTGTGTGATGAAAGCTTAAACAATAAATGGAAATACCTTCTGCTTCACCGCTTGCAGTTCATTGTCAAAGTATTCTGGATTTCGAAGGAGGTTTTCTATTCCAAACTGATTAAACCGACAAAGGAAGAAGTATGCTTGACCAAACTAATTTAAACTTTATACGAAAAAAAATCCTTTTAAAATCACAGTATAGTATTTGACTTAAAAATTTTCTTTTTATTTCCAAACAGTTTCAAGCACACTATGAAAGTTCTGATCTGCAAGCTAAAGTGGCAAAACTGGAAGCGGAATTGCGGAAGAAAAAACTTGATCTAACTGTACGAAATAAAGTTGCTTTAAAAAAAGGAAAATCCTTCCCAACCGTAATGAAAGAGGAGTTGGAAATAGAGGCTGCAGAAAAGAAAAAGGAACCGTTAAAGAATATGCTTGCCGGACTTGGAAATATTCATCACGATCGTGTGTTCAAACTTACACCTCCGAATCCGATTCCGAAAAAGTACCGAGACGTAACTAAATATGAGGTTCTAAACTGACTGACATGACATGATCGATTATAGTTTTGATTGTACACTTGTATTTAAGAATAATATTTACAATTTATGATGGATACGCGTTGACTTTCTTCAATTTGTAATTAAGTTTTCTAACATTAAGCTAAAACCTAATGAACTACTTTGTAATGAAATGCCTTGATGGTTTGCGATGTTGAGTTGATATAAATTAATTATTCCGGTTGTGGTCCAGAGCCCTGTGAAAATGAAACAAAGGTTGTAAGATGATTTTGAAAAATCCGATAGTTAAAATGATGTTCTCTAGCCTTTGAAAGTATTAAATAAATTGCCTGAACAGGAATAAGTACTTACCCATTCTTGCTGCATTACTAGGGCAGTTTTCCAACTGATGATAGGTCCGATGAGGGGATTCATTTGCGCCATATAACAACATAACCAGCTGTTGAAAATGTTACAATACATGATATTATACGAGGTTGTCGGCTATTTAAATCTTCTCATTAATTTCCACAAAATTAAATGACTTACAATAGCCAACACGTCGCCCCCGTTAGCATCAGTACGACCTGTACAACTCTAAAATTCAAAGAGGCACATTAGACACATTTTATCTTCAAAAGTAAACTTTTAAAAGTTGTAATCATTAATTTGTCATTCTTTATCAATAATTTACCCCCTATTAGGTCCTTTAGGAACGAGGAAAGGTGCTACGACTCCAACTGCACCCCAAAGAATGGTAAAGATCATCACAGGTAAAAATGACGCGCCCATTTTTAATAAAACTATTAAACTAGTTGGTTTTGCAACAATTAAATACTTTTTGTTAGAACCAGTCACCAGAGACCAGAACCAGTACAGTTTCACATAAATATAAATCAGCACTTTAAAATGTTTTTCAAAAAATATTTAGATCAAGAAGGTGGAATGTTTTACACTGTTCTTTAGTAGGACTACATTAAATTAAATCCAGTTCATTATAATGAAGGTGAACATGTGATAATGGAACTCTTAAAACCCATCCCACTCTTCCATCTGTAATGTAATCTGTAGAGCTGTATAAATATTTTCCTATTTTGGTAAGCTTATTAGGTGAGGTAGAGGTTATACCAGCTTTATATGTACCTGAACTGAACTGAACAGAATTCGTTCTCATTCACATCGTCACATCACATCTCCTCCTTTTGCTTGCTCTGCTCTGCGTTTGCTTTCGTACTTTGCTTGATAGAATGAACTGAAACTGAATGACTCAGGCAGGATGGGGCATTGAGAGATTTTTAAAGTTTTGTGTTTTATGAGGAAAGTTAGGTGAATTATAATTAACTTATCATTTAAAATGTAAAGACGCCGTGAATATGATTCCAAAATGAAATTATTTTCCTCATATAATTTTGCAATAAAATTGTAAGTTAATTGATGAAAGCAGTGTTGAATTTAGAAATTAAAAATTGTCGAGTTCGCATGTTTCATTTCATTAATTTCATGAGACGACCTTCAGTTCACAATTGTCAATTGCATTCAAAAGAATTACTCGGAATTATTACTCGCATTTCAATAAAAAGAGGAAGTAGCGCATAAAAGAATGATAGCTACTCTACACATGCCATAAAGAATTGAAAACTGTTATGAACTTAAGTCTTATCTGCGCATATGTTTAAAACGCTGAGGATATTGGATACATTAAACCAGGCCAGAAATACAGTTTACATGAAAAGAATTGTCTTTGCGCTCAGCTTTATATATCACAAAAAAATTTTTTTGGTAGATAAGAAGATAAAAAAACAGTATAGGCCATCTGAAAAGAAATAATTATATTATGGCACGTGTATTAATAAAAAGGATTTTATTAAAACTTTTGTGCTTCATTTGAGAAACATCACTGTTTCCAGCTGCTTATTTCTGTCATTCACAAAACAGCTTGAATGTCATTTCATCTCATTTTTGAACTCTGTCTCCTCCACAACTTCTTACAGAAAGTCAATCTTATTCTAATTTCTGAAACAAGAAAAAAATTTTCACAATGCCTTTGGCGGTAACAACAGGTAAAAGTTTGACTCAATCCGATAGTATCAGTAATTCAATTTTGCTATACTACTTTTTTGAAATATGATTTTCAGTAACTGGGCTTGTAGACGTTGATAAACTTGGAGCAATATTAACCCATGAACATCTTCACATGCAATTTGATTGCGCTCTTCAAATGCCCCCACCTGGAATCCCTTACACTCAAGATCCAAAGGAAACTTTTGAGTTAAAAAATCTTGGTATTTTGCGACAATATCCGTGAGTTTTTTTAAAAATGTGCTTAGTTTGATATTTGATCTGAACGAGGACATGATGGAAGATGGAATGGTATTTCTAAATAGGTACAGTTCAAAATATAACGTCAAATTGGATGACCAAGACGCAAAAGCTATAATTCTTGATGAAATCCAGCGTTATAAAAATGTTGGAGGTGGGACAATTGTCGAAAATACTGTGGAAGGAATATCTCCAAACCTGGACTTGATGAAAGAACTCAGTTTAAAATCTGGTGTTCATATAGTGCCGGGAACGGGTTTGTTTTGTCTCACTTCATTCTAAAAACTCATTCACAAGATTGGAACCGAAGGTGAATATTGCTTTGGTTTGCTAATTGGTGCAGGTTATTACATTGCGTCGGCTCAAAAGCATTCCACGCTTTGCATGTCCGTAGAAAAAATGCATGACGCTATGTTGAAGGATCTTGTAGAAGGTAACGATAACGGTGTTAGATGCGGCGTCGTTGGAGAAATAGGATCTTCATGGCCTATTGAAGGTAAATAACCTCTATTTTCGTTAATTAATTCACATTGCCCCTTAAATTAAATAGTGAATTCAGATTTGCCTCTAAAGCAAAGCTTGGAGTTCCTGAGTATGGTCCCTCCACTATTATTGCGACATAAAAGCATCTAAACACCTTTGTTTTACCTCAAATTGTAGGAACATTCTTTGATGAGGACGAATTACTTGAATTTGCCAAGCTGAAAACATTCACACAATTTGATTTGTTCGGAACGGAAGTGTCCTATTATCAACTTCAAGAGTCTATTGATTTTCTCTCAGACGCTCAAAGGATTGGAAGACTGCAGCTTTTGAAAGAAAACGGCCATCTTGACCAAATAACTGTTTCACATGATATTCATACCAAACACCGACTGGTACTTAAACAACATCTTTTGAGATTTCTTAATCCAATTTTGCACTACCAATAACTACTTTTTCTGTCTTTCTTTCAGATTAATTTTGGTGGACACGGTTTTGTTCATTTCTTGCAAAATATTGTACCAAAGCTGCATCAGAGAGGTTTTACTAAAGAAGAAATTCACAAGATCACAACAGAAAACCCAAAGAAGTGGTTATCTGAAGGTGCTGAAACGATTTGAACCTGAGAGGTTGGGAACCAACACCAGACGGTGATAACGAGTTTAAACAAAAAAGATTTTATGCGACATAATCCAGAAATCCTAACGCATTCCCGTAATGTACCTACGTATCAGTAGGTAGTAGGCATATTTTATGTCATATTATTTGAAATGAATGCAAAAGAAAGTTCCTTATCAACTAAGAGCAAGAAATCAAAACCTTATGTAGTTCATATTTGCGTCTGATTTATTTATAAATCCATAATTTTGCACTGGAGGAAAATGGAAGGTTTATGCAATTTGGATATAATTTAAACCAATGGATAACTGGCAGCTCCAGCAATACCGCATTGATTTCCAGCGTTTCTTGCAATTCTGATGTATCCGTTTTCTCCCCATGAAGCTCCTGCAATCGAAGCATTCATTTGTAATTTAAAAACATGTTATCGTTGGTTAAATATATGTAATCCAAATCATTTTTTGTCGACTTACCCCAGGAGTTCTTGACGATCCAATAATCACCCAAGAGAAAGTGAGAGTCGTATCTAAACAATTTATTATAATATTTATAAAACACCATTGATGTTTGTCTAAAAAAATATTTGCAAACTATTCGCATTTGAATTACCCAACGACAACTACACCGTGATTAATTTTTGTGCTTCTTAAAGCAGTGAGGAGAGTTTTGCATCGGAAAACGCCCATCTTGTATGCAGACCATTGGGTGGCATCAACGGCAACAGCAACCTTAACAAATGTTATAATTAGTTTTCATGCGTAATAGTACATTCGAATCTCGTTAAAAAAAATTGACAATACTTACTGGACCTTCAGCAACTGCTCTCATTAAATCTTCTTCATCATCTTGGACTGTGTACTTGAAACCAGTGGCACTGCCAGCCTTGTAGGCGGCATTGTAACGGCACTGTCCATTCTTAGCTTCATAGGGGTAAGTTGCATTGGAACTGATACCATCATTTTGCTCAACGTAGGTGTAACCATCAGTCACCCATCCTCCGTCACAACCTTGGCAGCATTCCTTCGCTCCAATGCCCTCTAAAGAGTAAAAAATGTCATTCATTGAAGTATACAATTAATGCAATTACAACCTGACCTCAATCGTTAAGTTCTTACTGGTACAGTCAATCATGTCTTGTTCACTGAGGACATTAAGTTCTCCAGTTTTCACAGCCAATCTTCCTTCCAAAGCGCCGACCTAACCAAAAATTAAAATGATTAATTAGTTCTTCTTATCAAAACTTAGAAAAAAAATAAGTATAAAACTTACGGCAGCAAAAGCCCAACAGCTACCACATTTTCCTTGGTTCTTTACTGGAGTCACAGCATTGTTCTTTCTCCAGTCAACGCTCTTTGGCAAGGCTTGACGCTTTTGACGGGCGGAAGAAATTGATCCTATTTGCCCTTGACCCTGACCTTGTGAATCCTGTTCAGATTCAGCAGATCGTGAAGGCGGGTTGGCAAGGAGCAAGTTTTGGAATTCAGTTTGACTCAAACCAAGAATTTCAATGTCCAAACCTGGAGCACGAATTAATGCATGATCACGCTTTAATCACGAGGAGAATTCACGTCATCTGAATTTTTTAAAGAATATTTGGCGAACCTGGAGTCCAGTTGGAATCAATGGGCTGTGACAAAATGTTGCGTGCATTACTAATGAAGTTCTTCATGACCTCAGCCCTTGATTTTCCAGCGAGGAAGGGACTCCTATTGAAACGAGCCTAGGAAAAATGTCAAAATTAAATTGTGTGCTGAATTTATGTTTCGAAAGTTTCGTTATTATAATTACCACAAAGCTGGCAGCAGCCGCCTGTAGAACTGCTTCGCGTCCAGCAGAGTTTTTGTTGAAGAGATTCCGTACAGCCCTGAAGTCAGAGATGTTCAAATTTGAAAGACCAGAAAGTCTCCCACGGGATCCAATTTGAGCTTGGGAAGCCCCAAGCACCACCAAGATTAATAGAATGGCCTTCATCATAAAAAATGATATAAACCAAGTGAAGAGCTAATGCTGAGCTAATTTCTGGAATTTGGATTTGGACTTTAACTATTGGAATGAGAAGAGAATCCTCGATCTGAGAACGTATTTATTGGGTGAAACATGGAAATCGAAAGATTACGTAAGTTCCAAAATCTCAAATTTTACATAATTTATACTGAAATCTGGATACCCCGATCAATCAAATGTCAGTTTCGGAGGAAAGGTGTTTTTCTTTAAAAAAATTCAGATCCAGGATTTGCCTGGAATTTAAAAAACATGTTAAAATGCATAACATTAACTTCCAGAGATTTCAGAGAACTTAATTTAATTAAAATATTACATTACTCCTCACGCCTTCGACTGTGTGCGTCAGACATGGCGGATATTTTTCTTAATTTATTTAAAAAACGTACCCAGTTTTACTGATGATAAGAAATATAGTTCCATTTTATTTTACGTTTGATTCATTGTGTGCATGTTTATGCAGAGAAAGCATGTTACATTATATTTTAATTTTGAACTAAAAAGTCAGAAAGAAGCAGTAAAAAAAGTCATAGACGGACGGAAGTTATAAAACTTTTGAATAAATCGGACATTGTTTGCTGATGATTGAGTCGAAAATGTTGGAGCTGGAACATGAAACCTGGAGCATGCATGAACATCGAGAAGCAATAACCTAAATTAGAATATATTTATTCTATTCTAATGTCTCAAGTCTCAACCTTCCTTTGTCTTGAATCTTGACATACCTATGTCCAATTAGGTATATCAAATAATAATGGAAAATGAAATGGATTCACATTTTTATGGCGCGTGCTAAACAATGTAGCATAAATTAATAAATTATTCATCCGTTACCGTCCTTTTTCCATTAGGATAATGCTTTTTATACGGATTTAGCAAATTATCAACGTTTCCAGCGACTAAAGCTTTGAAGTTGATGATGGGAACGTCTGAATCTGAATGTGAAGTGTAGATGTTGCATGATACATTATACGAATGGGCTATAGGTACCCTTCGTCTTCCTTTACTCATATTTTGAAGGAGTTTAGAGCATAACTTACTTTTCTTTGCAAAGTAAAAGCTCTATGACTGCAAAGTCTAAAATTGGTTGAGCGTAAAAATGAATGAATAATACCAAGAAATTATTCAAAGGAAGGTGATTTGTGTGAAAGCATTAGAGAATAATTTTTGTGGAAATGGATAAGAATAGGAACCATTCGACCTTGGAAGATCGATCTTGATATTCTCGTACGAATTCGCTCTAACAAAAGCACCAATAATGGACAATGAAGAGTTTAAAAAGAGACTCAGCGATCGCAAAGAAGCAATCCATAAACTTGCACAGATTCAGGAGAAACAGGAAAAAGAGCTTTCAGACTCCTTAGGCTCTCATAAGAACTTTTTAGACCCCAAAAATACGAAAACGAGACCATCGTATGAGTCTCTTATACCAACCTCCACGGAAGCCTCACGCCCTGACGTTACACCAACAGACGCTTCCAAACAACAATCAAAACAAAACCTTCCAGGTTCTTCTCAACCCAATGCTTCATCAACAAAGCCGTCCACACAAGCAGGTGCATCATCACCGAAAGCCGTTCAACGACAATTGCAATTAAAACCGAATGACGTTCCACCAGAATCACAATCAAAACCCAATCAAACAAAAACTCCTCCTCTATCTTCTGGAGTTAGAACCCCAACAAAGCCACCTTCAAAATTACCACCTGCGCCCAAAGCTACCGCCACCGCCACTACTTCGCCTTCAAATCTGGGTCCAGCAAAAAATGTTTCAGCTTCACCTTCGCAGGATTTAATAAATGCAACCCCTGCAGAAACTCAGTCTTCTCTTCAAACTACCACAGACTTAGAATCCAATATAACTGCTTCTCCTCGCAAGAGTCGCAAGAGCATCTTACGGCAATCAATACGACAATCAAAACTGACAAATCAGTCAATGGAGTGAGTCAATGATTACAATTTCAATGATTTTTAACAGTGAATTCTGAGAGGTACTTACACTATTTTTTAAAAAATTCAAAAGATCCAAAGAGGGACTTAAACCATGGGTTCCAAAAGGAGATAGAGCAAGGCATTTGTTGAAAACTGAAGACGCAGAAAAGGACGCCAACTCTGAGGAGAGTATGTAAGATTGAATGCATAATTATCGAATATCGTTTAGTGACCGAACTCCATGATGTCGGATCGAAGTAACCTGTAAATGTTTACTTCTTCAGGCACGGGATCGTCGGAAATGTTCGAACACGTCCTAGCGGTTCTTGAATGCTTAGAAGATTTAAGTTACGTATTCATGAAGAGAATATTTGACAAGTCAGATGTAGAAGGTAAGACAACCAACTATACGGATACGACTAAGGTTCAAACAGGTTTTACTTAAGTAATTGGCATCATTTTTTAGGGCCTGGAGTCTTTTTTCATCACAAGGGTGTAGACTTGTCGTATCAAATCTTTTCCCTCGGTGGTGATCTCCTCTTCCTAATGGAGCAGCAGACGGTGAAGTGTACATCTTTTATCTTGTTTGCTAGAAGATCCTACGAAAATACATTGTATGACATGGAGGGAAATAAAATTCTCAAGTTTCTGGGTCCTATGATAATCCTGTCGAGAATGATTACTGTACGTAAGTTTCGCAACCTTTTTTAGTCGAAAAGTAAACTATTTACGTAGTAATGGAACAAATCTACGTTTAATTATTATGCGATATTTCAGAGTTCATTAGTAACAGATAGCCACGGAGGACTTTTGGGATACATCAAACCATTCGGATCAAAGTGCAACTACAGCGTTTATAACGCGAAAGGTCAAAGATTGTTTCTTATACTTTCCAACACAGTCCTTCCCTCATCGACCACAATATTTATGGTTCTTTGTAAAGGGAAGCAAATCGGTATGATCAAATACGCGTGGAAACGATCGTTTCATGAACAAGCTTTTCTAGATTTTGAAACTGCTGGGGTGAGTACTTATTCCCGTACATTAATTTCATATCAAAATTCTTTAGACTTAAAATTGTGGGAAGCTTTTTTGCTAATGCAGTATTCTGGTGTAGGTAGAATTCCCCAGTGAAATGGACGAAAGGGAGAAGGCGCTTTTAATTGGGGCGATGATTTTAATAGTAAGTCTTTCGTAAGTTCCCTTAAATATTTAAATCTGCTATGAAATACTTTTCATCTTATATCGACTCGACCAATGTATCGTCTGAGTCTGAACATTGTTGTCTTGCGCTCGTTCTAGGAATTCACCTGGTTTTCGCCCATAACAAAACTAAAGGTTTCGACAATTCTAGCAGTTATGATTTTATTTGCTTTGGCATTAGTCATAACCGTACTTCCGCTAATCCTTGACAAGCAAAAAACGGATGTCAAGACAAAAGCGTTCTTTCAGCCCAGTGAAATCTTCATAAAAAAGTCGTACTATAACGTCGACAATAATACAGACGACATCTGAGTCACGACTGGAATTTAAAGTAATCAAGTTGGTTTAGAATTTTTGTGTTCACTTTTTGCTTTGATTTAAGTTTAACGTTTAATAAAGAATTCATATAGAATTTTTAATGAATACACATATGCCCCACATTTTTACAAAATTCCAACCCTTTTTGCTTAAAAATGTCCGCCAAGAGCCGAGTAAAATGCCATTGGTATACGTTCCTGAGCAAATTAAACACTTCCTGAAAGTTCGACAAGGTCGACTCCCCCCGCTTTTTACACATTCCAGATCATATCAATCAGTTCTCTTCCTGTCGACATTTTCCCTATGAAATATACTCCCGCAACAATTCTAGAATCACCCACGCCTGGCCTTCCCACGTTTAAAGATTTTAAGTAGGTATGAATATAATTTTAAAGGTTGTGAGTTGTTCGAGCATTTACAATGGTAATTGTTCCGCATAGCTAGTGTCTTGTCGCATTCTTCATCATTTTTTAATTTCTCCAGTATTAAGAAAACGTGAAAAAAGAACGTTCGTTCCTTTGTACTTTCGTCGCATTTTTATTTGCGAGAAGAAAGAAAGAAGTGGAAAAGGAAATATGTGCAAAAAAGAATGAAATGGTGAAAACATGTACCCTGCATTAGTAAATCGTAATCGACATCCTGTGACTGTGACCAATAAATATTTTTCTTTTGTTGCTTTACTACCTCACTCTCGGATCAGGATCAAGGTAAAGGTGAATTTCTCTACAACCACGACCACAACAGTTTCCGCCGAATGTGTACAAAATTTCAGCTGCGTTTAAAATTCGCCAAAAAAATCATTTCTGAAGCCATGCCGTACTCACTGAACCTCCCAAATCCGAAATCAAGAAATGTAGAAAAAAGGTTCGTACATGGAAACATATAATTTTCTCCCTGCTCTTTCGTAGCGTGACTCGGGCCAGGCCACATCACATCAAACTTGGTTTTAAAACGAGAAGCCACAGCTCACAATCAGTCATGCGACCACAACCATCCAAAAGGATAGAGTCAACAAGCTAAAAAATTTGTATCATGCAAAAACAAAAGGAAAATTTTGCATTCTAATCCAGTGTCCAGAGTAAGTTATTATTTGCATGTTTATTCTTTTTCGGCCTTTACAACAATATTCCTTGCAAGAAGACTCGATTAATATGTAGGACGCGACGGTGAAAGGCCTTTTTGATACAATAAAGGCAAGTGTTATTGTTGTATATTATATCGCATCATGCAAAAAAATCTCATGCTGCGTTTTCTAGAAATGAGTAATACAAACACATGGAAAGAATGCTCAACTTCACTTGTCCAGTGAGGGTAAACTTTATATAAATTTTCTTTCCTTTCTTAAAGTCTACAATAGTCATCGTTAGTCACCAAACCAAAACGAAACCACACATCATATCATCATAATATTTTTATATAAAGGTCTTATGAAGTTAAATCAAGGCTTTCTCATTTCACTAGACCACGCATTTGAATCAAGTACAGAGCTGAGTATGTGACTTCATAGTACTTCCTCCTTTGTTACAGATCTGCTTTGTTTCGTTTTTCCTTAGTCATTGCAAAGGCGGTGAAGGAAGGTTGAACTTTGGAAATGTGACTACGACTAACGTGTTGTTGTAGTTTTTGCAGATACTCTTAGACTGGCTCCGGCAATAGGATGTGATAGGCGTAAGCGATAAAGCGTAACTCAAATGTGAATGCAATAATAATGAACAATGAGCTTGCTTACGGTAAAGTCCAAGGATTTGTGAGACAAGGTAATGGCAAGGTCCGAATTGCCTTAAGACTACACTAAAGATCGTTAATAGTAGTTTCATAAAGAAAACGTGTGCAATATATTTGCAGGAAAATTCTGTTAAGAATTTTTAAAATCTCTTCTATGTATTTGCTCTAGACATTCGTTTCTTCCATTCATTCAATCAGCATTGATGATATATGACGTTTGTGAAATTGGTGAAGGCAGAGTTTTTAGATTAGTCCGTTGCATTGACAAGAATGTTGATAACCTGCACTCAATTATCTTGTGAATTTACATAGGTAGGTAGGTTAGACTCTTCGATAGATCAGAAGTAAAGGGAAGAGTGATTAGTGAAAAATAGTGAAGATACCAAAGTTCAGTGAAAGTTTTTACGTGAAATTCAAGAAATCATCTTCACTTCCTCAAAGGTGCCAAAAAATGCTACATACTTAATTCAGTAGTGACGATTTCATCGTCGTTTTTATTGTTTTATTCTTATTTCATTGCCCATAAACTTTCACCATGTGCATTTCTTTGCGTGAGATGAGCAACCCTTTTGCTTTGGATATATGTGGAATACATCAATGGAAAATAATATAATCGCCTCTATGGCCAAGATCTTTTGGCGATGCGTAAATGTCAAAGGTCGACATTATATCTGTTTTGCCAACTAATTGTGTATCTTGTGAAAATGTGAAGGTGACTAAAAGACCATGGAAGAGAGTAAAAAAATCTTCTAGTTGATTCTACCTTATGAAAGAAAATTTGAAGAAAATAAGAAAACTCGTTTTCGTTATGCATTCTTTTTTCACTCATTCAGGAAACTTCATCATGTCATCATCACCACCAGTGCAATGCAGTAGTTTCCCTAGCCTCTTTTTAAAAGTAAAGTTCTAGTTTCCTCAAAATTAAGGTTCTGCAAATCCATTTTACCGTAGAAAATGAAACATAAAGGCTGGAGAATTACTCCTGTTGAAAATAGAACTTTTAAACTGTGCATGCCATAATTGTGGAAGTGGAGCAATCGTTTTGGAATTTCAGGGGTGTTCCATTTCACACCCCATAAGCTCAGTGCTTACTCGCCTCCCCCAAAACGTAAATTCATCAAAAACTAAATGAATTCAATAACTCAAGGACTAAGTTTTTGTTGTTGTGTTCAGTGTTCCACCATATTATGGTAAGTTAGCTTGCGAATGACGTAAACCAAGTTTCACTTTAGATGTCTTGCTTTGGCATAAATAATTTAATTAGCATACCTAGTTCAACTTGTGTTACTGCAAAAATATGTTAATTACTCTTCCATTTCTCCTGTCATAATTTGGCCGCATTGGAACCAGCAGTCTACCATTCCAAACCTAAAAGTGCAAAGTGAAATGTTGTGACGTACCAACTTCCGGTACACTGATGGCAAGGAGGAATTCCAAATAGGAAATGTCTTCAGAACCACGAGCAGGCAGCGTAAGTAAACAAAAAAAAACCATGTAATGTGCTATTTG
>JAHZMX010002993.1:0-10698 GCA_027743895.1 Seira musarum
ATTATGTGAGACGTGAGAGAGTGAGTGTTCCAGTAAGTATTAGTGGTGGAGTTCGCAGTCATAAATTTTGGGATCTCGATCGGATGAAAGTCATAAAACAAGGCAAAGAGAGCTTGATAGCGTAATTTAAAACCATTGATGAGTCAGAACTCTTCTTTCCTCTTGTCACAACTACAAACTACAACAACGCAACGCAACGTAATGAACAAGTGGAAGTGACAAAATAATAATTAGGTAAGTAGACGTTCCAGAGTGTTTTGCGAAACACTAGTAAACTAAGTACTATCTATCATCTCTAATGCAAAAAGTTTATATCATCAATTAGTCATCACTCGAGTGAGAACAGTCAAGTCATACAAGAAAAAAGCTAAAACAAAGGGAAGCCAGGCAGGATGACTCAAAGTCAAACTCAAAAGGCTTATGTTTATGATTGTCCGTACATTACTTTTCGTAATGACCACACTACCAAAACGCTGGAGAAACGATGAATTGAATAATCGCAATTTCTCTAATGGCAAGATAAATACTTGCAATGACATTCGTTTTTCAATTTCAACTACTAAATAACTCTTCGTTAAATGTACTTTCCGAAGTATTGATTTTTCTCTATAAAACGGGGAAGTGAAGCTCACACAAAAGTTGCTGAACTACCTGTGTCAGTGTCAGAATAGAATACCTACTTTTTATGTAAGCTTGGTTTTAGTAGTTTCATGATTTGATTCGAACAAAATCAAGCTCAAAAGCTGAAGGAGAGAGAGAGATGATATGATCTGCAGAAAATAATCGTCCAGAAATATGTACATGCATAGGAAAAAACTAACAATGTAATCCCTAGACATCAAGTCTTTTTGAGAGTTTTAGGGATGAAAAGTAAAATGCATATTATGTACGTTGAGTTGAGTTGAGAAGGAAATCATGAAAACAGGCTCAGGCAGTAGTGCCACTGGACCAGAACGAACGCAATTATTTTTTCGAAGCATATTATTGTTATGTACATAGTACCCATCTTTTATGAATGTTGGCGAGTCACATTCATGAAATGATCGGGTGAGGTAGCAAAAAGCTAACCCTGTTTACTATTTTATTAAGGTGGATGGATTACATTGTTGAAACCTTGTTTCACTCTTTTTATTGCTCTTGTCTGTTCTGATTTGCCAAGTCCCGTCCGGGATCAAAAGTGATTTTTTGACGGGACAGTATGGATTCTTTTTTCTATTTAGACCGAGATTTAATGTTAAACAAGGGGAAAAGATGACAACAATCGAGTTGGACATTTTATATATAAAGAGGTTGTCTAGATTTGAAGACATGGTGGATAAATGTATGTCGCATTCATGCTTCTTTGCTTATGCGTTAGATTGGGAAGCGGTTCTGGAATGTGAATTCTTTTCCTCAAGATCCATTATTTCTTGAAAATGATGTTTCAGGATTAAATATGTAATTTGTTTTCCTGTTTTCCTCTTTTAGGATAAACAGAAACCAAAGCGTGTAATACTCTCACTCTCATCATCTCATCATAAAAAATAACACTTCTTTTCTTTAGCCACATTTGTATGCTCCGTTTTTTTAACAATGTTCCGTTTCTTTGTCTCGTCCTGAGTAAAAATACGTAGATAATTTCCTAATTTCATTTACAATTTGTTAATTGATAGATAAAGTAAGCAGGACAATAGCACTGTAATACAATTGCATTAACTTAACTACTCAATCTTTGATACAGTTTAATTTTCCTCTTTTAGGATAAACAGAAACCAAAGCGTGTAATACTCTCACTCTCATCATCTCATCATAAAAAATAACACTTCTTTTCTTTAGCCACATTTGTATGCTTTGTTTGAGCAATGTTCCGTTTTGTTTGTCACGTCCTCCTGAGTAAATTTAATACGTGGATAATTTCCTTATTTCATTTACAATTTGTAAATTGATAGATAAAGTAAGCAGGACAATAGCACTGTAATACAATTGCATTAACTTAACTACTCAATCTTTGATACAGTTTGCTTTTTAACACTCTCTTAATGGTGAAATATATGGAGGAAATTAAATTAAATAAGTATTTTTTTTCTTTTATACTTACGTGCTTTTGCAGCTGTAGTAAGTCGAGCTGGCTTATTGGATAAGAACATTTCCTCAGTCTTAAAATTTCTTTGATAGTTCAGGGAAGGACGTAAGCTATTTTGAGGTTATGGCTTGGAATAAGGATTGGATTGGAAAGAAAGTTTCTGAAGAGATTGTCAACGGATTTTTGAACTTCAGGGGAAATAAATGGAAAGCAGGAAATAACTTTCGGTGAACTTTGTAAGAGGATAGCCTGTGCAAAAATTCGGTGGATTGCTCAAAACAGTATACTATTTTAATTGTCGAACAGATACCACAAACAGAATTTTTTTCACTTAAAACTTGCCACAAAGTAACTTGTGCATAAGTAGATATAAATAATTACTCAAAAGTCCTTGAAAATTCTCGACCTTTTTTATGACTAGATTGGTTAATGGAGGATTAACAGGAAGATTATATCAAAGGAATTTTTTTGGGCTGCTAGTTCCTGTAAAATATTAAATGAATAAGAGAATCATTTATAAAAAAAGTAATTTTGAAGGATTAATGTAACCACTAATGTTCAAGATTTAATATGGAATTTTATCAAGTTAAAAAAATCTCATACCGGTAAAATGTTTTTTTACCACTGCACTCCAGAGGGAAGACAACATGGACACGAGAGATTTTTCCTTTAGCTTTCACACTTCATTTCATGCAAACCATTGTATTGTGTGATCTATTAAATGTGTGTGTGGTATGCTGTACTCTATTTAAACGTGTGCAGATCTCTCTGATATTAGATACTCCACATCATAAACTTATCGTTTTTTTTTTGTTTCGTTAAGCTTCTTGATAAAAGTGGTTAACCCTACTATAGGCAATATTAAAGATTGATAAAACTTATGATAATTGTATTATAGTTGGTGCAGAATTATATGCGGAAAGAAATATTAAAAATTTTTGTAAGCGCTTTTTTGTGATCACAAAAACTTGTCGTATCAAAAGAGCTAGAAAATTTTGTTATGTGAAAGAAGAACAATGAAGTTAACCTTTAACCTTTATTTAGGGTGTTATGTAAGAGGGAAATGTGGTGAACCATAATGTCGATGATGAGGTTCGGGATTGAATGATGATGAACAACAGCGAGAGCAATTATAATTTACAGTTTTAAGTTATTTATTCACTGGCTTTTCTATGCCCACACGAAGCTTCTGCATAGCTCATGGTGAGCGGTTTGAGTATTGAGCGGGGTTCCACTTCTCTTTGTTGTTGCAACTGGGGCAAGTGGCAACGGCGTACCACGTCAGGAAACAGCACGTGGTTGACTTTCGTCTAAAAAAAATTCCCCTTTTTAGCAAACACAGGACCTGACTTAATAAAATAGCTTAATATATTGCATATACAAAAATTCCACTCTGTGTGTGCGTACAAAACCACGTTCATTTGCCTATAGATTTTGAGGGAAAAGGCAAGAATATTTGTATGAAGATTGTACTAGTAAAAAAAGTAGAACCTCATATACAAACGTGCTTCATGTATGGGATATTATTATTGCCTCATCACATCACATCGATATTAGGTTCATAAGAGGTCTTCTGCTAAACAGGATTCTTCCGTGGAGAAGGATAAAAGTAAAAAAGTCATAACTCTCTTGTAATATCCAAACCAACATCAACTCGTTTCCTTGCTTCACGTTCACAATGGATCTTCAATATCTTGAATAGCCAAATTCAAGCTTACGAAAGTAATAAGTGATGTCCATCCATATTTTTTTACCTTTTGGACTTTTCTATCTTCCAACATTTTCCCAAAACCGAACCCCATTTTAGTAAGCCACTGTTCGTTTCATGCTTACTCTTACATTTACACTTACAACACATGCTATAGTAGGGTATTATGCATGAAACAAATCTCGTGACTTGGACTTCCACAAAGTTCTTCCTTCATCATAACAACTTGTGCGGAGTACTAATAGGTTTGCGTGTTTTAATTTAGCAAAAGTAAAGAATATAAGGGTTTTTTGAATGTTAGAAAAGCGATGTAAATGAACGTCGGCTTTTTATGGATGACATCCAATCCAATGCGGAAGAAAAAGTCAAAACATTTTTATCTGAATTCTAAATGTAAATCTATGTAATTTGTGGTTTGTACAAAGTAAGTACAAACGAAACTATCCTAGGGGCATTCTGAGAAACGTCCAAGGAAATGCATGGAAACGATAGTCTAACCAAATCAATCTTATCGAAGCAAAAAGATTCTTTTAAAAAACATACAATAGCACCTTTTGATTTAATAGTAATCAGTAATTGAGAAGAATCAAAAGATAATTGATGTGGACTAAATGTCACATGAAAAATCCTTGAATGCATCGACTTTTTCATAGCTATTCAATTAAGTTTGGACGCGTTATGCATTTCTTGGACTGCGTTCATGTAAATCATCCCGAACCACATCGTTTAATTCCATAATAATCCTTTATTAAAGATTTGATCACATTTATTCTACAAAATTCACCATTGTTCATTGGGTGATTTGTTTATCATCATCGCATCATATCATTCTCTTTCGCTTCATATGTTCAGTTGTCATTACATTATATTGCTTTTTCGTTTTTGCCAGCTGCAATACATTGCTTGTAGATTTTAATTCCAAGTCTGTGCCTCACAGTCATAGCTCGAGCTCACTCATGTTTTGTTGCACATTTTCACAACATGATATTGACATTTTCTAAACATTGATGCATTCACTCTGAATTTAAATCAAAGGCTTAATTCACTTCTAAAATTTTGATTTGGATGTAAAATCGTGAAATGTGATATTGATATTGGTTTTTTTAGAGACTTGATTAATTTATTGTAGCAGTAATCGTCGCGTAATCTTCATTTTAATCATGGCTCAAGCTCCGCCAATAAAAAGGGAACTCCCTATTTTCAGCAAGTCAAAAGTGAACTTTTTGCCTAATAGCCCCATAACACATTTATGTGTCTCCAGTAATAAGATTGCTATTGCAATGCTAAATAAAACTATTTTAAAAATTGACTCCAAAGATCCCGAAAACCCCGAAGGTATGTTCTTCAACTTTCTTTTAAACTGAAGACAAAATATAACGTTTCTCAAAAGTACTTGTTTAAAATTCTTTATAAATTTCGCACAGAAATCAACTTGCAAAAATATGACATTGATGCAAAATTGTCAAATATGTTCATGGATCCAACGGGTCAGCATTTGATCCTCGCATTTTGTCCAAAGGACAGTTTGAATCCTGCAGAAGTGATGTATATAGCATCAAAGAATCCTAAGCCAAAGGAAATTGTATCTTTGAGGGGTCATGTAATTACTTCTGTAGCGTGGAATCCTGATTTCGACAGTCCGTTTCTTCTTGGAACCTCAAAAGGTGCTATCTTTGAGGGAGATATTATGAACGGAGATGTGAAAAATTTAAAACAGGTCCGTTTCATCTGTCACTTATTTCAAATGAATGTAATAAATGTCAGACATTCATGTAATAACTTTCTCCCCAAATTCTTTACAGGTCTACGACATTGGAAAGGGCACCTTAACGTTTATCTGTGGGTTGGAGTTTTTCTTCCTCCCTAGATCTCCAAAGTGTTTCATTTTTATTGCCACACATAGAAGACTGTACCAATTTAAAGGAANAATGTAATAAATGTCAGACATTCATGTAATAACTTTCTTCCTAAATTCTTTTTAGGTCTACGACATTGGAAAGGGCACCTTAACGTTCATCTGTGGGTTGGAGTTTTTCTTCCTCCCTAGATCTCCAAAGTGTTTCATTTTTATTGCCACACATAGAAGACTGTACCAATTTAAAGGAAGCATTCCTTTGCGAGACGAGCGTCCATTTTTCACAGGGATTTTTAATTCCTACATTAGTCAGACATCAGAAGAATGCTTCAAAGAGTTCGGACAGAGTTCTCCCAATGGAACGTGGACGGGTCAAGCTGGAAATAAGTTAAATATTTTGCACTCATCAAATCTACAATATCCTAGAGCGATAACATATCTTTCAGAAACAGGACTTATGGTTTTCAATCATGTATGTTAAGCATTTCGCATCGTGAAGACCAAAGTACTTATTTTGTTAGTTTTGTTTTATCGGTACTATTTGTATTTTAGATCTTGGGTCCTCCCATAACAGATGAAAATGGAGATGAAGATTTTCTTAGTAGCATGTCACAAATAAGTTACCCTAAATTGCCCGAGGAGGATTTCAATGCTGGAAATCCACAGTCTGTGTGCAACCTACCAAGATCGCTGATTGCCACCGACTATCATGTTTTGCTGCTACTTAAAAGCTCGGTGAAAGCAGTCAGTGTCTTGAATGAAAATCTAGTTTATGATGACAATTATAGCGAGGTACTAAACTAACACAATTTTGCGTGATTTGGTGATTTAAAAGTAAATCATTTAGGATTACATTGCATTAACTGTTTGCATTTTAGACTCTTGGTCGACCTCTGAACATTATTAAGGATCCTGTACGGGGTTCAATTTGGTGTTACACAGAGAGAGGCGTTTTTAGATACACCCTAAATGATGAGGATAGAAATATTTGGAAAATCTTTCTCGACAAGGGAGACTTTGTCAAGGCCAGGGAATATTCCAAGCATGACGCAGACAAATTAGAAGTTATTCATTTAAAACAAGCAGAACATTGTTTTGCAAACAAAGAGTAAGTATAAAAGTTGTGTTTAAAATAGCCATATTTCAATTTCAGACTTTCTTCAGTCTAATTTTTGTACAATATTTTTTGCAGGTATGAAATGAGTGCCATGTATTACGCAATGACCAAGGCATCTTTTGAAGAAGTAGCTTTGAAGTTTGTTCAGATTGATGATTCTCATGCTTTAAAGACATTTCTATTGAAGGTACTAATATCACACATTAAAATTATATCGTCTGCTTCAAACGTATGCTTAAAAATGTGATTTTCATTTAGAAAATGAGTACACTGAAGCCAAACGATCTCACCAAATTAACTGTGCTCGTAATGTGGCTAATTGAAATCTATCTCAACGAGCTTGGATCCCTCAGAGATTTTGGAAAGCAATCCACGTCCGAGTACAACAATTTACGTGAACAATTTTTGCAGTTCATGTCACAGCCGTTGGTGAAGGTAGGAAAGAACTTTATAATTTAGAAAATTGCATAACTATGCGCTAACTAACTTATATTTACTCAAAGGGTGATTTTAATTTGATATCAGGAATGCGTCTTGAAAAACAAGAAAGCAGTGTACGATCTGATGTCTAGTCACGGTGATCAGGAGAATCTAGTTCATTTCACATTGGTAATGCGAGATTTCGATGAAGTTATTGAAAACAATATTGCTAATGGCCAGTACGGTGTTGGTAAGTTTTCATTTACGTTTTTTAAAATATAAGATAAAACACAATTCAATATTACAAATAGAGTAACTTTATTTTAATTTTTTAAAATATTTTAGCCTTAAGTACATTGCTCAAGCAAAAAGATCCCCACTTGTACAGCAAATACATTCCAGTTCTCTTGGACAAAGATCCAAAAGCAACAATTGATGTCCTCATTGCTGGAGGTCGAATGCATAATCCGGTGAAACTTCTGCCTAAATTTTCATCAAAACTGGACAATGATACAGTAAGTTTCTTATTTAAATGCGAATAAGTAAATTACATTTGAAGAATTAAAAATCATTTAACGTTTCCTTTAGGCCAAACAAATAACTCGCTATCTCGAACATTGCATAAATAATTTGCGAATTGTTGACCAACCAGTTCACGATTACCTCGTTTCGTTGTACGTTTATTACTACCCAGAGGAATCTTTGATGACCTACTTGGAGTCTCAAGGAACTGATGTGAACCGCGTTCGATATGACCCAAAGTATGCGTTAATGATGTGCCTTGAGAAAAACCTAACACTAGCATGCATCCATTTATACACAATTCTCGGTCTATACGATGAAGCCGTTAGCTTAGCTATTCAAGTTGATCTAGAATTAGCGAAAAGTACAGCGAGCATGCTGTGCGAAATAGGTGCGATGACTCGAATTCAATTAAAACAATCTTTAAAATAACATTTAATATGAACCAAACGAATTTCTCATATAGATGCGCAGTTATTAGAGCTACCGACCAATGCACACTTTGTGAAAATACACTGCTTATCCGCAACTTTTATATATTTCCTTGTGGTCACAAGTTTCACGCTGATTGCCTAATGAGTGAAATATTTCCCACGTTAAGTCAACCTCGTAAAAAGCTATTGAATGAACTGCAGGTAAAATTGATGTTTAATTAATTAATTTGCACAATTACTAAAACATTCCTCTAAATAAACCTCCAACATCGGATCAATTTTTTAAACAGAAAAAGTTGAGCGAGGTTACTTTAAATCAAGAAGCTTTATCAACTAGTTCGTCAGGCATAAGTTCCAGAGACCAGCATAAGGCTAGCATCGATGAAATTATTGCATCTGAATGTGTCTACTGCGGAGACAGTATGATTAAGTAAGTACTACATCTACATATTTACTGGATGAGTTAATGCAAAATCATAATTCTGATCCATTTTCTTTTGTTAATGTTACAGGTTGATTGATGCACCCTTCATTCCTCAGCAAGAGTATGACAAAATCCAAAAAGAATGGGAATGACAATGTATAATTTAGAACTTGAGCAAACATCAATTTTAGAAACATATTATGCGAACACGAGTTTATTGAACGTACATCTACTTCTAACAATCAGTAACAATCGATCCATAAAAATAAAACATGCTCATGCTATCATTTTATCCGCGCATAAGTCTAAAGAATCCGTACAAAACATCATAATAAGATTATATCATAGAGTAAAACATAATTAATTCATTTTCGGACTTAACTAAAACTTAATAAAATTCACTTGATAAAAGAACAATCCGTAAGCGTAAAAATTGGTCAAGAATTCTTCTTTCTGAACATTGTACTGTCAAGATATGCACTTCGTCTCGTGCACGTAGTCCTGAGCCCTGGTTATAATTAATTCTCTCCTGACTGTCATGATATCAATTTCATGATCATCTAATTGTAGTCAATTAATATTAATACCATCATATTTTTTTCAAATTCAACTTTAATAATTAGTGACTCCGCCTTATTGAGGCTCATCGAAGCCATTATCGGGGCTTCGTTCTTCCTTTTGCATCAATTGTCCATTGTTGGGTAGAATTTGTTTGAGAAGTTTTGCCTGGTTGCAAATTCCATGCAAAACGAGCAGAGTTCTGTAAAAATTAAGAAGCATTCACTTCAATTACTACCGTAAAATTAAACTTTGCTCCATTCCGTAAATCATAGTGTGGAATCACTTACTGATAAGCTTGCTGAGCAAAACTATGAAGAATCACGCTGTTCGATGTCCTGGGTAGCTTCAATGTATCCTTTATGTCAGCCATCAAAGTTGTTAGCCGAATTCGCTAAAATACACAATTGCATGCTTATCTAATAATCGTTCAAGATCTGGTACATAATGTTCAACCCTAGAATTATCACAATAGAATTTACCTTTTGTTGAGCTAACTCAGAGTAAATAGACTCCTGCGAGGATGAAATCTCCGCATTGTCATTAGGAGAAACGGTAATTGTGTTTCTCACACCATCAATGTCTCCCGAACTTCTACGTTTTATGCCACCACGACCTTTCTCTTTCGTTCCTTCATCTCGTTTAATATCACTGGTGATTACAATTGTAATAATAAAGAACAATGATTCAAATATGATTCAAATTAGATATCATATCAAACTATCCTACCATAATTGGCATTATTAAAAGTTCGGGATGAACCCCTACTTACCGGGCAGGTGCAGTACACACCCTTAACGGAATTATAGATCGTCCGATCATTGTTTCACTAAACGAAAAGTGGATGAAATAAGTAATAAGATGCAAACTTTAAACTAAAGAATAATTTCATATGATTAAAAAACTGAGAATTTATCAGGTTGCAAACTAGCAGTGTTTCAAATCAGTAGAAAATGGGGGACTTACTCCTCGTCAAACAGACAGAAGACGATTGACATTAGAGGAGTTTCGCTCCCATCTTTCTTCATGCAGGAATTTAGACAAGTAAACACGAATGTCCTTGTGATGTAAGAAGTTCCCGGCTGCAAAATGCAACACAGATTTTTAAAGAAATTCAATTACCGAAAAATACGTATTAATATTTTACCACTTACTTCTGGCACTGAGGCCGGTGACACCACATAACACCGTTTGGTCCTTTCATTCTGATAGAATAGGATACACAAGTTTGGATCTCGTGGAATCATAACATGTTCCTTGCGTTGAATATGAAGTATGTTATCTATGCATAACACAATTACATAAATACAAAATGTCTGGTTCTGCTCGTAATATAGCGTGCTATCATTTCTTTGGCTTACCACGGTGAACAATTTTCTCTTCCGTTTCTCGATGCTTGTGACAACGAAGTACTGGCTCCTCGATTTCGTTGACGAACGCCAAAGAAGTTCTAATTTTCAAGTTGTCAACCTTGTCACCAACAGTTTCAATATCCATTTTAATTTGAAACGTAATAGGTACATCTCGTTTGCAGAATAATTTGTTAAGTTTGCTGGAGAACAGACAATCTTTGCCCTTCTTCTGTTCGGAAACAGGTG
>JAHZMX010002994.1:0-10181 GCA_027743895.1 Seira musarum
AAACATAAGCCATTTCAGCAAAATCCAATTGCTTCCTGACAATAAACTCACTGAATTCAATAGAAAGCTACATGATTTAGCTTTAAGATCCACTTTAGCAATGATGATGATGACTGGGGAAAAGGTTTGTCTCTCTCTTTATGTAGGCATTACAGTTGAACAACAATACAAACCATCAAATCAAACCAAGCCAGTGGGAGATTGATCCGTGATCCATTTCAACGGGGAAAATGCAGCCATATCAAAAAAGTACAAGGGAACAATAGATGCCAAGTGAAGCTGACAGCTGCAAAAAACCCATGTATTTTTTTCAAATACTATGCGTATCACATAGCTTTTTACAAATCACAATCACATAAAAACGCAATCCTCCAGACAAAAGGAAAATATAAAGTAGAAATCTCTTACTCAAGAAATGAGCTTACCTAAACAATGCATTGAAACATTACTTACGGACGACCACGCAACAACCCTCCATCTCCATTTCCCTGAGCGAGCACCACTGATGCTGATTGCCAACTCTGCAAATGATCAGAGATAATTTGAAGTTATTGAGTCGATGATAAACTTTAAAAACATTCTTTGTGCTCCCATTATCCATTTTAAAAAACTCTCCTCCGGTGATATGATTCGCTTGAAAAAGAACAAAAACTCTTATACCATTTTGATTTGTTTGTTTATGCCTCGTTGAATCCATCGCATTAATTCGAAATTGACGGAATAAAAAAATATGGAGGAAGAAAGAGCTGAAATAAAAAGGAAGATGAAATTCTACCTTTTTCTTCTATCACTTGAGTCCAGGATGGAATTCAAGAATCTGTTGTATGTAAAGGAAATTGTTTGGTGGTTCCTGTGTAGCTTTAATGGATTCATTGTAGATTCAATTTAGAAAATGTCAGCGTTGATGGCCCTTCTCGATTTGATTCTGAGTGAGTTAGAACGCATTCAATATTCAACTATTCACTCTGCTTTTTATAAAGACGTAAGATGTAATTCAAGCAAATAGCTTTCCTTCCCATCACATTCCAAATTCATTGTCAGTGCAAAAACATTTTTATTTTGACAGTGAACCAGTCTGTGCACTTTGTTCCATTAATTCTGTATTGATTTTCAATTCTGTTGTAAATGATTCGAGAGCGAAAAAGCATTCTTCCTTCAGGGATAAAGGAAACGTGCCCTAGTAAACATGGTGAAAAGATCAACAAAAAATTATTTGTACTTGAGAATTTGAGCAAGTCCAACTTCATGTTTTCCTATTCATCTTTTATTGATCAATTCAAAACATTTATTTGCAGCGTATCCGGACAGACTTAAATATGATACGTGATCATTTGATCTGACTGCGAGTTGTTAGGACATGACTATGAATGATACACAGTTTTTAAGAAAGAAAGTAATAAAGAATTTAATACCTCTTTCCTTCTTTACCTTCTTCACTCGACCAGAATGACGGCTGCAAACATCTGCCAAACCAAACTAAAGAAAGTGCCAAAAAATGAGAGGAGGCAAAAAAATGCAATATTCTGTGCTGTTTGAATCAAATCCTTCCTTTAAGAAGGGAAAATGACAACGACGCAATGAAATGAAACTCAAAGCGTCAATCAAGATATTTTCAATGGGAGTTGTAAAGCATGATGTTGATGTTGACAAAAACTTGGATTGAGAAAGCAAGCAAGGAAAAAACTTTGGAGAACGCCTTAAGTAAATATTGATTTGGCGAGTGGCCTCTTCTTTTTCTCCCCATCCGTGTTATTTTTTTGTCTCAACATCTCAAAGCTTAGGTTCATGAATTCCATGAAATCCAAAAACATTTCGCTATTTAATAGTGCTTTTCCCTGTTTTTCTACTTGAGCGGAAGTGGAGGGACTTTTAGATTTCTTCCTAAGTTTCATCCTAGAAAAATAAAGTTTTTCGAAGCTTTCAACGTAAAAAGTTGTTTTCTTTGGGTAAATATTAGGAGCACCCCCACCTTGACATGTTTCTTATAAAACGGGCAAAATTTCCGAATGAGATGGTGAGAGTGATTGAGCAAATAAAAAGAGATTGATTTTGTGTAAGGTCTTAATGAAGTTATACTTTTTACTCAAAGTAACCGCTCTACTTGATTCTGGACCTTCCCTTTTGAAATGCAGTGGTACAGAAAAGTTGGGTGCAAATGGACGAAAGGAAAAACATAAGTTATTTTATAGGTATTTCTGTACCGTTTGAGTTTCCAGTGCGAGTCTGTTGGATTATAGAAATGATTAGATCTTACGTTATATAATTAGCGCGTTGAAGTAAACTTTCTTGCAGATTCAATATTTACTGTCGTTGAGTTTTAGTTATGCCTGGTGCAGAAGCAATTTTAAAGTGAAACTTCCACTTTAGCTGACGATTTAGAGTTTCAATAAGCTATAAAATTAATGGTTTATGAAGTGCAACGGTGTGAAGTTGAAATATTTTTACTAATAATTCTACATGCATCTTATCTTAAGACGTAGGAAAACTTTTTAAATGACGAAATCTTTAAAAGTCGAAAACGAATCCGTTTTTGTACATCATTACACACTTGCATCTAAAAATAGTAGTCAGTCTGACAATTTACTGTCCTCTAAGATGCTGAAAGGAAGTTTCTGTAAGGCATAATGACAGTGTTCTGGGAGACATAAACTTTACGCTTTCTACGCGGACTGTATGTCACACTTGAGAATTCATTGAGGATGAAATGTCTCTTAAATGTGACAATTACTGGAAATACTGAAAAGCTAAAATACATTTTTTCAACAAAAACTTCTCGCGAGTATGCTTCAACTAGTAGATTTAGATGCTTACTATTCGAGTTGAGACATTGTAATTCCTGTCTTTTTAAACATACTTTATGAGTTTCAATTTTCGAGAGATGCACTTTTGAAATTCAAGTGCGATTTTTATCCTCATTACTATCAGACAGCTTCAATGATCCGGGCATAAAGATGGATAAAAATCATTTCATGCTAAAGCTTCTTGGCTATGTTCGCGTTTTAAGGAATTTATGACTTTCATTAAAATTGAAAATAGCGTCGGGCGATATACTTTTAATGGTAGTAGGGGTTAGATGGACCAAAACCAAAATTTTCAAAAAGCGATAGCAAGATTTTGGGGGTGTTTTGTTTATTGCATTAATGATGGTAGGGGTTGATTCTCAAGCACTTACGATTAATGTAGGGACAGTTTTAATTTTTTTGTTTCCATTTTGATCATATTTGTTGCGCAACTTTGTACAAGTATACCAGAAAATAATAATGCAATTATGGTGCAATTTGTAGTAAGCTATTTTTCATTATTAGCAATTCAAGAAACACATTTTGGCTTAAATTATTGTAGGAAGACTATCCTGCGTTTGGCAGTACGATTAATGGCGTCTCTGATGAAGCAATCCAATAAATAAGGATGTCATTATCAGTTTCACCAACGCAAAAAGTTCATTCAAGTGTGGCATTTTGAATATTCATTATTCATGCTTTGTTAGCATTTGATGACAAGATGAGGGGAATCCAATCTATTTTTAAAAGAATATTCCCAACTGAAGAAGGTTGACTACAAAACTTTTCTAATTATCTTACAAACTTTCTCCAGGGAAAGATTGCCTTCGTTAAAAAAAATAACTCGGGTTTATGAAAAATATGTTTCTGTTACTTTTTACAATCGTAGAGGCAATTCGTAAACAAAATACCCATAGTTGGCTCTCCCACCAGCAAAGCTCAGCTCTATTTTTGAAGAAAATCATTCAAGTGTATTATTAATATTTTTGAGAGAAGAAGTCTAATTAGCTGCTCATAATGGAGCAACTTTCAGTTAATAATATGTTACATTTGTAGACTAACGAAGGTATGGTATAAGTAAGTAGTGAACAACTTGATTAAGTAAGTTTCCAGATGTTCCATGCTGCTCGAGTAAAGCTCTGCTAAACCAACAACAACAACCAACGCAGCCTTTCAATTAATTATTTATGGGGAAAAGTTTTGTTTCTTAATGAGTTTTTTTTTCTTGGTTTCTTTTCCAGGAAGTCAAGAAACGCAGCCTTTCAATTAATTATTTATGGGGAAAAGTTTTGTTTCTTAATGAGTTTTTTTCTTGGTTTCTTTTCCAGGAAGTCAAGATCTGCCTGGAAGCGGAGGATACGTGTTGTAAGTACTGTTATTTTACTTTCAAACTGGCTTAATTCTTGCTATCCATTCGCTTGCAGCCTAGCTTTATAGGAAAAATAACTCATTTTTTCCTAACATGCGCTTAGGAGTAGTGCTTGCTGCACATTTAATAAAATGGCAAACAATAGCTTTAGTATTTCCAATCATCATCATCGTCATCAACACATCAATGACTGAAAACAATTTTTCTCTCCAAGAATAAACATTTCAGGAATGAAGAGCAAAGCAAATATAGGCTTAGACCAGACCAGGGATTTGTTTCTTTTTAATAACACTAATGGAAAGAAATTCGTCCTGTTTTTTTAAAGACATTTCTGCTTTAACCCCCAAGGATAATCTAAAAGAAAGATAAACAAGGAGAGTTTCTCAAGAAGCTCTTTTCTGCCCCTTCAACAATTTTTACAATTCTGTACATACATACTTCATAATATCCACGAACAAATGAGTGTTCACTCAAACTGAAGATACAAGTTTCAAAGTTACTCTTTTTAAATGCCATTTCATGTTCGCAGTCAATTCGACATTCACATAATCTGTGAAAGAATTTTGGCAGAATTTGAAGTAGACTAAGGCAGAAAAGGGGTTGGGGCAGTGGTAGCGGCACAGGAAAAAAATCATAATTATTATTACGATCATTTATGCATTAACTTCAATCTCTACTTCTACGTCTTCAGACAGACACTGATGATTTTAGAATTAGGCATGTAGGTAGCAATTAACTCTATTTTCTATCAACCCCTTTGATCAAACACTGAGACCGCCTTGCAACTAGTAACACCTGAATAAAAAAATTATTTTCATGCAGGAGGAGCATTTTTTAGCTTATGCATTCCAACACGAATCTATTCACATCTCATCCCTATCATTTCAGACGGGGAAATGTACTGCATGCGTACATGCCATTACACCTTAAAGCGCGTTCATCATCATCATGTCCATGCTTAAATATTACAATTTCTAGTCGATTATTAACTCCATCTCTACCTCTATTTTCCCTTCTTTTGTCAGGAGGGTTATACAAAATAAAAAATCATTGTCGAAGTGAACTAGAGACAGAAAGCAATCCCGTTATTATGTTTATGAAGCCAGCTTTTAAGTGGTGGCAGAAGAACAAGTCGGATCTTCGTACTGCATTAATTTGCGCTCAATATTGTAGAAGAAAATCATAGACTTTATTCGATTGGATTAAGGAAAACGTGAAATTCACTGCGTTTTATAATGTTCGTAAAGGGAGAAAAAAAAGACAATTTATAAATTCCATACAGGATTCACAGCTAATGATAGGGAGAGTCGTGTAATAAGAGTTCTGGGTGGTGTTGCTCATAATTACAGGGTAGATGAGCAATCATCCCCAGTTTCCTTGTACTCACTGCTTTTTTCAAATTTATTGAGCTTGCCGAAC
The DNA here is from genome assembly GCA_027743895.1 of Seira musarum. Classification (NCBI taxonomy): domain Eukaryota; kingdom Metazoa; phylum Arthropoda; class Collembola; order Entomobryomorpha; family Entomobryidae; genus Seira; species Seira musarum. The sequence continues at coordinate 5,569 of JAHZMX010002994.1, forward strand.
GAGCAAATGAAAGCAAGTGGGTAAGCAAGGAAAAAAATAAGGGAGAAATACATAATCATAATCAACATCAACCCCGACGCTCAAATACCTTCAAAGTGATTCCGTAAGTTTTGAAAGATGGTTCAGGCGAAGGTGCAATGCGGAATCAAAATGCATAGTTTTCAACTGTAATTAAAAAAAAAAAAACGAATTGTACTTATAGCAGGTTTAAAAAATATTGTAGCTGTAGGGCATTCATTTCTTCAAGGCTATTCTAACATTACCCCAAGAAAGGTGTTTACCCCCTCCTCAAATTCAAAAAGTGAAAATTTAAGGATGGTCATTGAATTTAAACCCCAGTTTCCTTGTACTCACTGCTTTTTTCAAATTTATTGAGCTTGCCGAACGAGCAAATGAAAGCAAGTGGGTAAGCACGGAAAAAATAAGGGAGAAATACATAATCATAATCAACATCAACCCCGACTCTCAAATACCTTCAAAATGATTCCGTAAGTTTTGAAAGATGGTTCAGACGAAGGTGCAATGCGGAATCAAAATGCATGGTTTTCAACTGTAATTTAAAAAAAACGAATTGTACTTATAGCAGGTTAAAAAAGTATTGTAGCTTTAGGGCATTCATTTCTTCAAGGCTATTCTAACATTACCCCAAGAAAGGTGTTTACCCCCTCCTCAAATTCAAAAAGTGAAAATTTAAGGATGGTCATAGAATTCAAGGCGTACTTTATTGTTTCTGAAAGAATCCCAATGTCAGTAAACAGGTAAAGAATGCATTATATATCCCAAAGCTTTGTAAAGGCAGGGATCACTAACTAAAAAAATGTTCCTATTTCTTTGTGTTCTCATTATCCAAGGTGTGAACCGAGAAGGCACCTCGTCGTGCTAATGAAAGGACTGGAATCTTCTAGGGGTGAATTAGGGGATGAAAAGTCTTGACAATGCCATGGCATTTCAGGGATGAGTTTCGTCTTAGGAATGTTTCTAAAAACTGCACATGATAATTTTTAGTCCTGATGATGATTGTAAATGATGCAAAAATGATCTCAAACACTCATGTTACCTTATTTGGGCATAAATAAATTAACTCGTATTGGAGAAATGAGCCAATTTATTTCGTAAAACATAATTAGCTGAATATCGGCTAGATTTTTCTTTGGTCGGTTTGTAGCGTCATCGCTGGTAACAAACATGGATTCATGTACATTTTTATGATTACACATATTAGGAGTTAACCACTGTATAATCTATTATAATGATGATATGGTTTCCCATTAGGCATTTTCTATCATGCGGCCGGCACTTTTTTCTAAAAAAGAGCAACAAAAAAAGTAAATCTTGTAGTACTACAGATTAAGCACAAATAAAAAACTACAAAGGATAGCGGCGAAGCGGCTTTCTCTGTGTGTAATGTTTGCTACTTCCACAACCACCACTCACACACACAACTAAAATATGATGAGATGATGATGTTGATGTGTGATGTGATGATGATGTCGATGATATGAATATTACTGCCTACGCACAAAAATTTCCCTTCCTTTGAGTGGATCGAGATGTGCCGCAACACCATTGCATTCTATTGCCTAAACGGTAATAGTAGGTAATAATGCCGGCCGCGCCGCCGTTTGACGGTTAGGTAGTTGGCTGTGTTATGCAGAGTGCCTTCTACTTATCCAACCCTTTTTTAGTCATTACAACATGAAATCTGACAGATTTAAAATGTTCGGAAACCTTTGTACTTCTCCTTTGACAATTTGGCGGCTTCAATTTCGCCAGAAGGTTTGTTTGAGGATGCGGTGTGGTGTGATGTGAATGTAATGTAATGCGAAAGATTACTTTTTTTCTATAAAATATTAAATTTTTAAGATGCTGGATTAGCATTATTAGTGAGTTTTAAACTTGACTTTGCTTTGAAATCGCAAATGCCGAACGATTCTTTGTGAGGCGAGTCCGCATGTAGTAAATGTGTGCTAGATAGATGTACACATGTCGGAAGAAGGACGTAATGAACGTTAAATGTGCTTGTCAAATTGTTTGGTCATCAAAGCATGCTTTACACACAGATAATTTGTAGGTTTTTCTGCGATCGTGATTGGACTGACGTGCTAAAACACGAGAAAACGGGTATTTTGTATTGTAACTAAAAAGTGAGTCATAGTCAACCCGAAATCGACATCTTGCATTAGCCTCGACATCGTCATCCTCATAAAGAACCAGCATTAGTAAAATCATGTATGCATGTATGCTAAGCACTAATAATGTATGTATCGGCATCATTTTCCCTTCATGGAAATCAAAAGGGTCCGACTGACTGAATAAAGCAGAGCAAAAAAAATAATAAGTCTTAAAACCATTTCATCGGTTTTACTTTGATGATGCGGATGCATACGCTATAAAGAACTTTTTATCACTCGAGTCACATTTTCCGTGAAACGTGCAATTTCTAGCATAATCCCGAAGAAATTAGCAAGATTATGATATTTTCGCATTTTAGTGCTAGCAAACTCCCTTTTACACAAAAGTGCCGCCGGAAATCAGGGATGGTTGATGGTTGCAGGGCATATATTTCTCTCACTCCCTTTGATTTTTTGCTTCTCATGCGCTCCCTCTTCAAAAAAGACTTTTACGTTTGTGTAAATTACATTAATAAATGAAGATTATTTAGCAGTGTTTCCTCTCCATGAACATGATATGGTGAAGTAGTTATTTTCCGACTGTGAGATTAGTATTTTCAAAGATGAAACGAAAAAAAATATTGCTTTTCTATTCTCATCCATTTCTCTCTTATAACTTCGTACTTACTTCTGATTTTGCTCGAAGGGATTTTAAAAGAGCAGCACATCATCGCTTCGCTCGCTTTTTTGTAAATTAGTGAACTAAGCGATACACAGAAAAAATTCATTTGTTCGTTCCCTTTGATATGCCGCTTCTATTCTACACCCTATTATTTCATAAGTTGCATTGGATGCAACGCAAAAGTAACATCAAAACGTGATGATGATGATGGTGATGCACATGGAAGAAAACTATGCCATCGTATAAAAATGCACATCACATCGCACACTGTATTAAAGTTTGATATGACTTTGAGATACCGACAGGTGGTCAAATTAGTGGTTATATTCCTTCTAATAAAATAAATGCACACATCTTCATAGGAACCTTCATTTTGAAGACTTTTTACACGAGTTGTAAGTGAAGATGATGTATGACTAGAATTTAGGTTAGTTCAATTAAACCTAAACCTTAATTTAAGTTCGACAAATCTATATGTATGGAATCGGGTTGAACATGAAATTCCAAAACATGCCATACATCTTAACAGAACTAATCAAACTACATGAATCATTAATTAAGAAAGCTCTGTTCTGCAAGCATCCAAAGTATAAGCAATATAAGTTGTAGAACAATGTAAAAAAAATCTTTAAGATACAACTTCCATAGTAGTAGTCGTAGTATATATAATTTTGTTAAGGGACCACCTGCTAAGTTTAACACCTGTATATTCCCAAAAGAAATCTTTAAAAAGATTCATTTTGCTCTTTGTACTTTACCCCACTGTGGAGTTGTAGAATGACTGAGAAGAAAAGTCGTATCTTCTTTTTCATTCTTTTGAACTAGTGCAGTGACCGTGCTCGGTGTTTCCTTTTTAGATGCGTAGGTAGAGATACGACTTTACATGTCGCTTCGTTTTCTTTTTCCTCCAAAGAACATAAAAGAGTTTCGGGAGAAAAAAAAGTCCTCTCATGAATAAAAATCCAGCACGCTATTCTCCCTGATTGTTCAACTGAAACTGTTTAAGTTTACTCGGTTAGATCGGATCATCATCAAAAAGAAACTTTTTTCTCTCTGCGCTTACATTCGTTCTAAATGGTTTTGCAGCATCATCCTTCCTCCTCCTGATTTCCTTTCTTTCAGCGTTCAGTCTCCCGCTTTGTGATAGGCTTAACAGGGAGGGAAGAAAAATCACAGGAAATAGCTTATATTGTTATTGGCCTTTGTCATTATCACGTCACATCGAATCTGTAAAAGTATAATCCAGGAAGTCTTTGTGTATTTAATGTTTCTTCACAAATGCCTTCCTTTGAGAGAACTACTAAATGTCTACGTGCTACATGCATTAAGGAGCTACTATTCTTTAGAGTATTTTTGTTCAAGAAAAAAAATCTTCACCAAAAGTTGAAATTGAAAAGGCAAAGCCGATTTTACAGGTGGCAGGTTTTCTAGCTTCTAGAGTTCAAAGCTTTTACTGCAAACAAGACAATATCTCACGGGAAATGGCAGTCATTAAACATGCTTTTACTTATTTAATTTAAACCTGTCTTATGAAGCGATGTATTCCGACTGATGATGAGATGAGGATATGAACGAACCGTCTCCTCTTTGAACGATTGTCATCTTCAAAGGCGTAAGTTAAAAATAAGGCATCGAGAAACCTGTCCTGTCCGCTTTAAAAAATATTGAAATTCTCGTCTATAAGCTCGTGCTTCAAGTCCACCCAAACTTAGCCGTCATTCAAGATAAGGAGGACGAGAACGCGTATGTTATGTATGGTTATTACAAATCCCGTTCGTTTTGATAATCATCTTTTGATTTCAACTAAACTTTTGTAATGC
>JAHZMX010002995.1:4457-23634 GCA_027743895.1 Seira musarum
CCGGAATTCCCCTCTTTTTGCAAGGACCAAAAGCAAAAAAACTAGGTTTTGTTTTAGCTTGGCTTGATAGCAATGGCAAGGCAAACAACTTGAAAAAAATTAAATGCATGCCTAACGACCCCGGAGAGAAACTAGAGAGAAACTAAAAGAGAAAGACAAAGCAAAATTGGAAGAGGTCAGGATGGAGAGCAGAGAAAAACAGGTCTCTCAAGGCATTTTACAGAAATTAAGTCGATAGTGAAGTCCTCCCTGACTCAACTCTATGACACACTTCCTACGTTTTTCAACCAACAACCTTCCGTAATCATTATCATCGCTATTATCACGTTCGAAGCTTCATTCATTTTATGGCACTCCCACTCTCACTCTTTTTTGGTAGTTTCACACGTACAAAATGAATACATGAGACAAACTTTTCAAAAAAGGGTCTCCTTTTTCCTAGAAGTTGCCTCTGTGAGAGTGTAAAACACTTGGAGAACCAAAATAAAGAAAACGATTCTTTTCCTTTCATCCTTTACTGTACTCTCACAACTTCCATACTTTCCTTCATCAATCTACATCTAATCTCTTTTTTAGTATAGGAGGATGTGACACATTTTTATTATTAAGAAGGCAAAAATATGTTAATTACAGTAGTGTAGTGTACCCTTCATACTACAAAACGCATAAGTACGAAAAGTTGTTAGGTCCCTGTCAGATTTGCCCCTTTCCAACATTTTTCCATATACATTTACATGGAATAAGTAGATAATTACTGAAGGAAAAACGCTACAGAAGTCACGAACCACTTCACAATTTTTTGATATTTTATGACGATTCTTGTCGACACTTTCCCATAACCTTAACATAAAAAATTGTAGAACTTTTCCTCTAGCTCCGAATTTCAAAGGGGACAGATCTAAAAGACTTGATACATATTTGAACTTTCTTTGGGTTCCCTTGCTTGTTAGTCTCTACTTCGACAAAGCTTTCACACTCATTTCTCGAAAATTATCCAGGGTAAGTACTACATGTGTTAAACAAAGTGCATTTTATACCTCATAAAATCTTGTTCGTGTTACATTTACAACCTTTTTACTCCTACTTACTGTCTATCCGCCTCATCTCTGGCTTTTGGCTTTTTAAGAGTTCTGACCCTGCAGAGGTATGAATGAGCTTTGCTTTGATATAGTACGTAAGTACAAGAATCCTTTGGGGCATTTTTATAGATGAAGAAAAAAAATTGGGATTGTTTCTTGTCTCTTCGTACTTCTTCAAAGGTACATTATTCTATGGGTAATTAAACAAGGTTTCATAAAAAATCCCTTTTCATTCCTGTCTCTTACATTTATGTGCGTTTCGGCTATCCACATTTAGTTTATTGCTTTCTTCAACTTGATGTTCTCACTAAGAAATCAGATTTCAGTTTAGTAGTACATATTTTGCTACAGAATTAAGAATTATTGGCACAAGTTCCACAAGATTTTAATTTTCTACCTACTTTAATTTCGTTTTCTGGGCCATCTTCTTCCTTGTCAAAATGATTCATGTAGACGGGCTACCTAAATCAAGTGCAATAACTTTCCTTTCTTGAATTTGAAACTTTACTCTGTTTCACCCCATTTTCCAAGAACTTTCTTCCTTTCTTATCTTCGGAAAAAAATCAGTTCAACCAACCCAACTCACTTAAGCATTTTAGGAGAAAAAAGAGAAAGTTGAAAATCACAAGTGCATCAGATACAGTTGATTACACAAGTTTTACTTTTTTTCTTGCTTCTGGGCGGACAAGGAATCCCATATTCAGAACCTCTTCCACAAACTTTTTCTAATGTATAGAATTCCATGTTCCATGGTCCGTTCCATATTCTTTTAAAAGCAACTTTTTATTATTAGGGCTCACATTCCACAGAATAAAATATCTTTCTCCCTCTCAATCATCATCAGGTCTATGGAGAAAAAAGTTTAAAAATAGATTCTAGGTCATCGTCTGAGACTATCAGTTGACTTGTGTATGTATACGCACCAAGGGCTCCTTGTCCCACATATTTGGGCAGAACATTTTTCTCTTTCTACTTCCAACCACATATTTTCTCTGTAGGCACGAATGCACATTCGAGAATGATGAATGCGATGATGGTTCCTTAACAAACCCACTTTTTACCACATAACTGTGAGACATCTTGTCGCTGCAATAAAGTGGCATCGCATTCTGTAACCGTCAGCATCAGCCACGTTAACGTTGAACAAAGAACTTCAGGGAGGGTCCTACTATTTACTAATGTTAAATAGGTACTGAAATATCATTTTACCACCATTTCTCCGAAAATTCCATCCTTTACAAATTAATATAAATAAGTATAGTAAAATATCCAGGAAAAAGCTTAAAACATCTTTCGTACGAAACAGTCAATATTCTGACTTGTCAACTTTTACTTCCTGAGTATATGTCATGCACATTCTATTCATTTTTTCTTCGGCGAATTGTCCCCATTAAATTTTTACAATCCCTTTTTGCAGTTATATGCGTTAGTAAAAATTGTATCGATATTTTTAGAAGTTTTGAGCCCGACATGAGTAAAATATCGTATCATTTACCACGAAATATAAACCTTCCGGTTTAAGCTTACGACTTTTTATTGCTTTTATATGGGCTTGGCATATGTAAGCAAAATTACGGAAGATGTGGTGTGCATTGTATGTTGATTATTATGATTCATGATCAAAAGCAGTAGCATTTCTCCCATTTCATCCAATTTTTCACAGAGATACTAAATGCAATATAGAAAGTAAACTTGGGCTTCTTTCATCTTTCATTATTGGATCAAGAACAATGTACAAATTTCCCTTTTGCAAGTTGACCTACTATCTTTTATCTCTCGGAGAAGTCAGTTCAATTTCCCTAAAAACTGCCTTGCTCCATATTGGTGCTCGTAAGGTATAAATCTTTACAACGCAAGAACTGGGTGATGTGATGTGATGATGGTGCCTATGCGTGCGTGCTTCTTCTTTTTTCACAAAAGAGAACATGCGAGTTTTGCAAAAACTGGTAAATTATCCTTCCTTTCTTTTTCTCTCAATGAAATAAAGGAAAATTCACAGAATTCGTTCCGAGGAGCACACTTTGCAGAAACTAGAAACAGAACATGAAAGGAAGGGGAAGTTGTCGGAAATGCATAATTCTATAATTCTATTCCAAAAGACAGGCCACGGTAATATTGTACAAATGATTCAATATCATAACAGTGGAAAAATTTGAAGATTTTTTTTTATTCATAGTCCGCCCAGCCCAATACTTTATGATAGTATTCCAAATGCTCAACAATAAAATATCAAGTTTTATCCTTATGGGCAAACACGCTGAGTAGTGATCATGATCATGTAGATATTCATGGGCGTAGGAATCTTCCATGATAAATGCTGTTAAGAGGGGAAACTTTTTTCATTGATACCACCATTTTTCCTAGTTCAGACTCCAATTTTTCAACTTTTGATGTTGAAGCTTATTTTTATTTCATAACACACGCTACACACATGCATAGACTCCGTTACTTTCTACTTGTTGAGGATTCATTTCATCACGAGAAAACATTTCATAGAAATAACGCAGTACTGAGCAAAGTCATATTATAAANAGTCCGCCCAGCCCAATACTTTATGATAGTATTCCAAATGCTCAACAATAAAATATCAAGTTTTATCCTTATGGGCAAACACGCTGAGTAGTGATCATGATCATGTAGATATTCATGGGCGTAGGAATCTTCCATGATAAATGCTGTTAAGAGGGGAAACTTTTTTCATTGATACCACCATTTTTCCTAGTTCAGACTCCAATTTTTCAACTTTTGATGTTGAAGCTTATTTTTATTTCATAACACACGCTACACACATGCATAGACTCCGTTACTTTCTACTTGTTGAGGATTCATTTCATCACGAGAAAACATTTCATAGAAATAACGCAGTACTGAGCAAAGTCATATTATAAATGGTTCTGCTATTGCTATCACGCAATGAAGAATTTAAACGTGAAGCATGCACTATTTAAAAAAAAAAAAAACCAAACACACTTTACTTTTTTCAAATACAATGTTTAGAAACAAAGCTATGCTTGAAGTAGAGAAGAGGATGTAAACTTTTACGACTTTCCCTTTCCTCTACTGTGAGGCATCTCCGTTTACATTGTCATAGGGTACTTCATCAGNGGGAAACTTTTTTCATTGATACCACCATTTTTCCTAGTTCAGACTCCAATTTTTCAACTTTTGATGTTGAAGCTTATTTTTATTTCATAACACACGCTACACACATGCATAGACTCCGTTACTTTCTACTTGTTGAGGATTCATTTCATCACGAGAAAACATTTCATAGAAATAACGCAGTACTGAGCAAAGTCATATTATAAATGGTTCTGCTATTGCTATCACGCAATGAAGAATTTAAACGTGAAGCATGCACTATTTAAAAAAAAAAAAAACCAAACACACTTTACTTTTTTCAAATACAATGTTTAGAAACAAAGCTATGCTTGAAGTAGAGAAGAGGATGTAAACTTTTACGACTTTCCCTTTCCTCTACTGTGAGGCATCTCCGTTTACATTGTCATAGGGTACTTCATCAGTGTCGTGGTAATAGAATGCAATATCACATTACATACTACTGTTGATCTCGGATGTTCTCTAGACTCAACATAAGTATTTCTTTGTCTTTTGTGGATCAGCACCGGCTTTGTCCCACATATTTTTACATGTGCCCGNGTTGAGGATTCATTTCATCACGAGAAAACATTTCATAGAAATAACGCAGTACTGAGCAAAGTCATATTATAAATGGTTCTGCTATTGCTATCACGCAATGAAGAATTTTAAACGTGAAGCATGCTCTATTTTTAAACAAAAAAAAACCAAACACACTTTACTTTTTTGAAAATACAATGTTTAGAAATAAAGCTATGCTTGAAGTAGAGAAGAGGATGTAAACTTTTACGACTTTCCCTTTCCTCTACTGTGAGGCATCTCCGTTTACATTGTCATAGGGTACTTCATCAGTGTCGTGGTAATAGAATGCAATATCACATTACATACTACTGTTGATCTCGGATGTTCTCTAGACTCAACATAAGTATTTCTTTGTCTTTTGTGGATCAGCACCGGCTTTGTCCCACATATTTNATACAATGTTTAGAAACAAAGCTATGCTTGAAGTAGAGAAGAGGATGTAAACTTTTACGACTTTCCCTTTCCTCTACTGTGAGGCATCTCCGTTTACATTGTCATAGGGTACTTCATCAGTGTCGTGGTAATAGAATGCAATATCACATTACATACTACTGTTGATCTCGGATGTTCTCTAGACTCAACATAAGTATTTCTTTGTCTTTTGTGGATCAGCACCGGCTTTGTCCCACATATTTTTACATGTGCCCGTATGACATATTTTATTTATGCAGTAATATTAGCTTTTTTTGTGGACACAAAAATATTCTCGTAACTGTGAAAAAAGACTCAACATCTTTATCAAGTTACAACATACTTGCTATTTGTGATACTCCGATAGAGCTTTGAATTTTGTAGAAAGAATATTAAAAACGCTCATTTATATTAGCGCGATTGGCATGTCTTGTTGCAGCGGAAAGCAGTTTATGTTTGCTGTATCTCAGCAGCCAGAGGCCTTTTTGCTGTTCCGGACCATTACGAATTTCAAACCTTGTCCTCTTAAATTATGAATTTTTCTCAAGGTTTTATTCATTTCCATTGCAAATGCATGTATCCAACCTCCAATTCGTCGTGTTTATTTTCTGGGAAACCACATCATCCAAGAAAAAAAACAGCCCGTATTTCTTAGAATGATGGGCCATTTTCCTGCCAATATGTTTAATGGTTCAATTTGCGATAATTCATTATTAGTTAGCCAGATAAAGATGACACCCAACCGTGATATACCATTTTTGTGTCTACACCGGTTGCCTACTTTTTTTGTTTCTACGAATAAAATCTATCTACCGCAAATGCGATATGAACGCGGATAACCGAAATGAGTGATGTATCTATCCGTTGTAAGTACACAAATCTTAATAAGGCGAATTGATAGTTCTTGCTAAAAAAATAAAAAGGCTTTTTCGGTTTTTCTTTTCACAGAATTGACATTCTTTTTATGAATTTCTCCTTATTATTCCCAAAGCTGCGGCGCGTGTATTGCATTGTATTGCTTACTCCAATCCAGCTTATCACGGAAGCTTAACTGTGTCCTTTTGGTTTCCAAATGTTCGTTTTTGTTTAGGGTGAATAGACTGTAAGATTTTATTACTCCTCGAAAGATAATAATGTGTGTATAAAGGGTTATTTGCTCATTGAAGTACCAAAGAAAGCTTTTTGCTTCGTCTATTTTTACGGCGGAAAAGTAAGTAAGTTCAAGATTGAACAAAAACAAAAGGCAAATACTGTTATTGCCGATATTGAACTGGACTTGTCTTGTCGAACGTTCAGCCGGAGCAGTCTTTTCTCTATTCATTGATTGCCGAAAAATGCTGATGATAGGATGTACTGGAAACCCCAAAATGCTGTTATGGGTCGATTTTTATTATCCTGTGCGGAATCCGGAATTCATAAAAACTAGACCATCGACCAGTGAATTTTTTTCCCTCGAATACATAACAGTTAGAATAGACCCTTGTAGATTTGAGATTAAAGACTTTCCGGAGAATATTCCTTTTCTATGGCATTACAAAGACCTTTATTGTCTTCAAGAAAAGGTAGTAACAGTATGATACTTTCGAAGAACCATTTCAAATCATCTTCATTGGGAATAAATCTTTTTGATGACACACTTCGATAAAGAAACATAGCAATGGTCGGCAGGGTCAAGAGGTTTTTTTCGAAAGATGTACCATATTTTTCGTGGAACAGTGAATAAATTTAGAAAATAGCGGGACCCGACCTTAAGAATTTGACTGCTTATCATATTTTCTTTTAGATTTTATGTTAAATCTAACTCATGCGCTGCTCATGTACATAAGTTAACATGCTCCACGTCCAGCAACTCAGCATTCAAGGCAAAAGGATTTCCCAAAAGATGACTAATACTCAGAATCCTGACGTAAATTGGCATTCCTTCATGAAGTAAATGCAATGCAAATACATGCCTTGTTCTTTAATAGAATTCTGGGAAAACGCAAATGAACTGTGTGTAAAATTTGAGAAAATATCCAATTTAAACAGGAATACATGCCTTAAACTTCCCGTATGCAATGGTGCGGCACAATCCACAAGACATGATTTTCTCTCTCAAAGCCACAAGACTAAGGCAACAAAATTCACAGAAACCCAACATCCCTGTAAAAGATGATGTGCTCAGCTTAGTCTTCACTGGAAGTGAAAACAATAGAGGCGCAACAACGGAGCATCCTGAATCGTGAAATGTTAGACAAAAGGCTAGACGTAGATTAAGGCATTACTACACCAATTTAATATTACGGTAACTACGTTCCAAGAAAAAATTTTGAGTCAGGCCAGGTGACCCACGAACTTTTCAACAACTTTCTTTCCATCCCGAAACCTCTAAAAATTACCCTTGTCATTCCGCTTTTGCAGTAGCCTTCTTATGTCAGGATTATGTTCTAAGAAAAAAGAGATATTGAAAAAAAAGCTAGCAAAGGTAAAAACAAGTTAAACTAGGTGAATCCAACAATCTCCCTGGATTTATACAGCATCAAGCCTACTCTCCTCAAAGACCTCTTTACTTTCTAATATCCCATCTCATCGACAAAAACATTGTTTTTTTTATCATCATCACTACCACAATCGCCACTGCTACCACAGACGTTCTAATGCGGATCCTTCATGTTAGGAGAATAGGCAGTAAGCATAAGGTTTGGTTGGCTTCGCACATTGACTCCCCTGTCCTAGGCCTAGGTAATAGGAAGAGGAAATGATATCCGGATATACGAGAAACCGAGAAACAAACGATTTCTTGCCTTTCTCTTCTTTTGCTTGTGCAACTTGTGGCAGCAAAGGCGGCATTGGTAATGCTTAAATCTATTAATAGCTTCTTTCTCTCTAAAGCCTAACCAGACACCAAAAACACACACGTTTCGTTTTTTTCAATATGACTTTCATCTTTCAGGAAGAAATGACCAACAGCAATTTTATTAGACCTTTTTTCTATTTGTCAGATTTACCACCTCTTTCCTTTTCTCGTTCGTTCATTCTTTGTAGGTTCATTGTGGTTCGTTGCTCACTAATATATTTCTTCTGGATGGAGAAAGAGAATGGGACAGAGACAGCACGCCACGTGCGAATGCCGTTATCAAGTAAGACGGAGCAGAAAATACTAGTGAAAAGTTTCTTCGAATTCCTTTTCTTTATTGTTTTATAAAAGGAAGTAAGCGCCCAGATCCATTTGATTTGTACTATAGACCTGAAACTCTTTTTCCAACTTTTGCTGAAAGTAAGAAAGAAGAAAAGAGGAAAATTTGCGGTTGCCAAATCAAACGTAACTTTGTATCAAACAAGCCTTTATTCCAGAGGTGATATCGAATACTTTGTTGGGAAAACACAAACGCGAACCAATGTTGACATGCATGGATGAGCAAAACAAAAGGCTTTTTAAGGCGTATCCCATCCCGCCAACAGAGGAAATCAAACTGTGGGATATGTAAATGTAAATAGGGCGTAATCCTCATGAAGGCATTCATGTTGCAATATTACAATCATGTTCTAGAAGTTACCGCATCCATTTGCATAATACGTACAACCTGATACAATATTCTTTATTGGTAATGGTTCAATAAACCTTTATCGCCGATTTTTGCACATTGAAATTTCTCTCGCGTTCTGTGCACTGGTCTGTGATGCATTTAATCGCTTTCCTGGGAAGGAAAGTATTTTTTTGGGGGGGAAAACAACCTCTTTTGATAGATAGCCAAAAGATTTTGAGTTAGCTGAGGGAACAGGGTTGTTTGTTTGCAATTTGGAATGACTTAAGTGCAAACTGCAATAAAATAATGGAACAGGAAAGATCATGCCCAGTGCCCAATGCATATAATGGTTTTCCTGTTTTCTATGTCCAGTCGAATCCAAGACTTGTATTACATTAAAACAGCGTGGGAACACTAAAATGAAAAAGTATTTTGGCAATTGATTGTGACGATTTGAACGAGATAAAAATGTTTGGAAGTCTAGACCAGATCGTTTTAAGGAAGGGTGGAGTTCAATAATACATACTTCATGTTTGCATTATTGTCCATAGTAGACATTCTTTTTATAAATTGCTCAATATTTCTGATGACGTCTGAAAGGGTCATTTCACGATAAAAAAAAACTAATGTTATATTTGATATTTTTTGCAAACTCTCTACCCGTTTTTGTTATACAAATGTAATTCTTTAGCTAATCTTCAAGTCGAAGCCTACATATCTTTGTAAATAATGAATAAAATTGAACTTTGAAGTAGCAGACGAAATTCCTTTGAAGAAAAATTGAAAGAATTGAAGTCTGATAAATTGACATACAATTGCACAACATTCTAATAAAAAACCGACATCGTGCCTTCCATTTCGAATCAACAAATCGTCACGATATTTTATTCTGACACACAATAAATAGAAGACATTCATTCGTCTGAGTTTATTGACTATCCGAAAAGATGGGAGGTATGCATGTCAATCAGTGCAAGCAAATAGAGAAAGTCGTGAATTAGAGCATTGAGTGTTTGCTTTAAAAAACCCAAAGGAATTCTCCTCATCCAAACAGTACCTCACCACCGCACCATCCAAAATCATTCCTATCCTATCTCTAGTATATCCCTTATTTAATTTACAATTTCTAGCAAAAATGCGGTCTAGCATTTAAAGTGGTTTTCAGCTGGTACTGCATAGACACCTAGAGAAAGCAGGTGGCCCTTGCCTCAGTACAACTTATACTTACTATTATAATAAGTATACCAGATAACATCGCAAGTAGGACTCTGTTCATTCTCCCAGAAAGTGAGATGAATTCAGTTCAGTTCGGTTCCTTGATGCAGGTTTGCTGACCTGTATCCTGAATTTTTTTTATTTGTGTTGTATAAGTGATGCAATGTAAATTGAATGGAAGGCCTTTCAGCCACAATTTCTGCAAAAGCCTTCACTTTACAGATGAATGAATCTTACAGGCCAGGCAGGTCAGATCAGACCACCATTCCTATACACATTTGCGATGCGATACGATACATGCTATCATCATTTGCCTGACTCTACTACTCACTTGTTTGCTTTCTCACACGGGAGAAAAGTACCCATATCGGGTTGCATATCGAGCGGGATTACAATCATCTGAATGAACCGAATGGAAAGTAACAAAACCAAAGACGGAAGAAAGCCGAAGTGAAAAATGAAATGTAAGTAGGAAAATGTCGTAACCAAAAGTGAAGATTTTAAAAAGCATCTAAAGTTTTCAGAGTAAGGACCTCTCATAGCAGTCTCAAAAAAAATAGAGTATGCAGTTCATGTTCACAAAATACAATTTTATCCGCAATGTAGTACATGCTTTCATTTATAAACATCTATCTATCTCACTAAAGAAAAGTAATGTTTAAGTTATGTAACTCATCGAAAAACTGGTTAAGCTTTACATGAGAGAAGAAAATAGAAAAGCTTTTTTGGTTAAGGAAAAACCGAAAGCTAAAGTCGTTTTCAGATGAGTTTTATACAAAATCTCTCCATCTTTTAGTTTTGTTACATGGGAGGAGGGAGTGGAGATCGCGAAACTAAAAGAGCTTTTGTTTAGGTGCTTTTCAATGATCTTCCACAAGACCGAGGTTTTTCCTTCCTATTACCTATCCCATTCTCCTAAGTGAATTGGGTTGAGTGAAGGGAATGAAATCAGCAAACAAGTGAGAGAAAGGGAAAGAAAATGAGGAATCTGTGTCAGTCATCAGAGTCACTCACTATCCTACTTTCCCCTCTTCCTTCCTCTTTCTCCTCTACTGCTGCAGATACTCTATCAGTTTTTCAATGGAATCTAAGCCTTTGTTTTCTGAGAGAAAACACAATCGTGCACTACGGATCCTACTGCTACTACTTATGTATTTACGACTCACTATCTCGTGTTTCTTTCGAACGCCAGGAAGAGAAAGGGGTTGGACTAAGCCGAATTCTAAAAAGATTTGAGTCAACAACACCAACTTCAACTCAACAACTTTCGAAAATGATCTTTTTGTCTACACAAACTATTTAGTTAGTGGGCATTCTCTTCTTTCGAATAATTTTATGTTGCTGGAAATAACCCTAGTTCATATGGTTTTACGTACTGAAAGACTTTGATGGTGATGTGATAGTGATGATAATATAATGACATAGTGAAAGCATCTCAGATGTATATAAAAAGCAAGTCTTGATACTGCACTGCCATTGCTCAAATTTAAGTAACGGTTTCCATCAATTTATACACGTAAAATGGATATTCATTCATTCACCCGTACGGACCTATAAAGGAAGATGAAGGTCTTGAACGCTAGAAGGGAACGCGGAACAATTTTTTCTCGCTCATTCGCTCTCTTCCCCATGGACAAAAAAAAAGAAGGAAAGTGCGTAGTCGTTTGAAAGACTATGAACATAATTGACAAAGAATGTCACAAAAGTAGTTAAGTAGGCTGTATCAAAGACAAAAAAAAAGAAAAGAAAACTATTTCTTCGGTAAAAGGATATGATCATGATCGAAACGCTATACAAAGAGAAAGAAGAAGAGGAGAAGGGTTTCCGCACAAAAAACAAGATAACTTTCCCTTCTGCCCTACTAACAAAACAATACTTTTCTTCTGCGGAAATAATGAAATTAAGCCTTCAAGATCTTACTTTGTAAGTAAGGGATAAATAAGCAATCAGAAGGAATCAGAGAACCTTAGACTAACTTTTACATAAGTGGTTCAAGATTGCAGATACTTTCTTTCTATCTCACATGAAATAGAATGATGGCATAGAAGTATCATAAAAAATGCAAGTGAAAGCGGGTGAATAATGGGATTGTTCGGGAATTTATGTTAGGACCGAAAGAAGTTCTTTGTTCATATCAAAAATAACTTCTTTGGGTAGATCGGTTCCAATGAATGACGACAGGAAAGGGCATTCAATTAGATCCTTGCTTTTTACGTTCAAATAAGATACAGCTATCATGTCATGCTTCATGTGTGAGAAGTGTCAGATGCCAAAAAAAATTGACAACATGAATTCCCTTTCCAGTTAAGTCTTACCAACACGAATCGCACACATTAAGTACTCAAAATATATGATTTTATATTTAGTTTTTAGTGTTTAAGTGATCCCTAAACACACTATTAAATATAAAGAGCTGGGTAATATGGGACTTACCAAATGTGAGTAGATGGACTTCGGAACCTTCCCTCTTCATCCATGAGACCTGAAATAAAAATTATAAAACAAAGTTATTCGACTGCATTGAATTGTATGCAGATTTTCATAAAAAATTAGTAAGCGTTAATGCACCAAAATGTTTATGAGGTAGTCGTACACAAGGTAGTCATAAAAATTGCTATCCGATTATACGGAACGGAAACGGAATATAACACGAGTGATCATGAATTGCGGCAAAAGTCCTTTCAAATGCAGACACATAGAAATGAATTTGCCAAAGATCCAAAAACAATTAAAACAAAACATATGCTGGTTTACAATTTTATAAATCCCCATTGTAAGTGATTGTAAAACGACTTTATCTCCAAAAAATGTTTGCTAACAATCCGTCTCTTATTCAATCTGAAATATTATGTTGTTCGATCCGTATACAAGTTTGTAGGTAATGTCACATCAAATCGATTGAAATGGAATTTATTTCATTGCTTGTCATCCTTCCCCACCAGTAAAAACTAGATTCATTGTAGTTATTTCTGTGCTGGTCCTTGCATATACCAAAACCTAGTTTGACTTATTTTTACAGACAAAGGCATGAAACGATTGCAGTTATCCTTTTCCCCAAAATCCCAATAAAATGCTGATGCGCATTCCTGAATGCAAACCCAAACACGAAGTCCCAAAACTAATGAAAGATTCCAGGGGCTCTAGTTCTACGAATATCACACGTTCCTTAATTCCATTCGAGATTTCACAAAGAGCTCGTTTTGAGAATGAAAAGGTACTTTAAATCACATTTGATCTTTGCATAGGTGCTTCATCAATCCTCAAGAGAAATATACGGCATTTTATGCAGCCTTCCCATTTAATTTTTGCAATGAATGCAAGCGCACAATCGTTTGTAATTTATTCGCAACAAAAATCCAACTTTCGTTTGCCGTCACAAGTAAAAGGCAATCTTAATGTATCAAAATATGCATAGGTATTTTTCAGGTCCATTTCCTTTGAGCCGTTGCTTGCCCTCTTCAAAGAAAGCTCTTGTATAGTAGTGCATTGTATTGTACCCAGCCAGAGCACAGATGCGTTACCTACACGCACGTATACACGTCACCAGAAAAAATATTATCCAGAGAAAACTTTTCCCATCAAAGTTTATCTCATTTTTTTGAAACAGCTGTCATTCCGACTTTGCTATCCAATTTACAGGGAACACCATTCCTGTACATGTCCCTCATGAGCGCAACAATATTTCCCATCTCGAAAAAATGGATGTTTATTTTATAGAAAATCTCTTTCTTCTTCACGTACGTAATCCAAAAGACTTTAAACCGTGGGTATAATAGGCCCTGGTATCACAATAATACATATTTGAGGAGGTGACGACTCTACAATGACATTGGAATTGGATTAAAAAAGATTCCGGAACGGAGCAGCTCAGACGTGGAGGCTGGGTTGGTTGCAGAATCGCATATTTTAAAGCAAGTGTCTACGTTTGCTTGCAATGAGCTTTTTATATATTGTCTCATATTTACCCGTCGTTGCTTGCTCCCAGTCCTGCAATAGTTTTTGCGTAACAATGTCACGACTTCATCATAAACATTCTTGGGTCATAAGACACGAAATAGAAAGGAATAAAAAGAAAGAACGAGTGTCTACCTAATCTTCCCTTTTTAAGCTGGGTTATTGAGGTAAAGAACCTCATTCAAAAGAAAGGGGGAAAAGAAAGCAACGCTTTAGTAGCTCTTTAACCAAAAAAGTAAAATGAGCCTACAAAAGGGGAAAATTCAAAAAGATGAAACGAAACAGCCTTCAGACTTTCAATTTTTATTGTAGGTACATAATAGATACAAAGACAGAAGAAAATGTGCAAAAAGTTTTCTACACCAAATATATTCAGATATGTATCTACGGAGGATATGTTTTGGGAGCAATGAACGGAATGGCTATGAATTTTCAAAAACTTGACTCGTGTTTTTCATTTCATAAAATGACTAGGCTTATTTTAACAGGCCCCTTTTGCTTGGCATACCGTATCATCCACCATAATTTTGTGTGAGATGTCTTGTCATTTTGCCATATTTTTTGGAGGGGACATGTATTTTTCTACCCTTAAGTATATGAAATGCAAGTATTTTGTCTTCATCCATTCACATTCTGTTCATCACCGCGTAATCTTGGTTAATACCGTCTTCCTGAAATGAAATTCATTTTTTGCGTGAATGATGAAATGCAAATTAAACTTTGCTTATCTTTACAAACTGTATGCACTTTAAGTAATCCAGGGTTCATCTTCTGAAGCCAGTTGCCACTGCCACTACATATCACCATTTCCTGAAATTTTGAGCATTTTGCTTTGCTCTAGTCACATAAAATGAATTTCAACAGGCATGCCCCGACTTAGGAAAGCCAGAAGATGCAGTGTTAAGGACACTTCGTTTCTACGGGTGGCGACATTATCCTGCTCATTCGTCAGTGACAACGGAATACCTCTTGAAGAGATACACTTTTCATAATTTTCTCCTATTTTTTGACTTGAGCCTCTCGGATGTAGTGAACATTGACCCAAAGAAAAGGGCTGAGTATGATGCAAAACCTGCCAAACACAGGAAATGCCTCTTGAAGAGATACACTTTTCATAATTTTCTCCTATTTTTTGACTTGAGCCTCTCGGATGTAGTGAACATTGACCCAAAGAAAAAGGCTGAGTATGATGCAAAACCTGCCAAACACAGGCCGTTCTTCTAAATGCCTACAATTTATTTTCCAAATGATCAAATTACCGGAAGTTTCTAGATGATACATGTAGAGGGGACTGACCGCTCGTCATCTACCATGATTATGCCAAGCCTGCTGTAAGCAATCGCAAAACTTGAATAAGCACTAAAATATTCCCATGTCACTATTATGGCTCAGTCGAAATGCCATTAAACCGTTCGCCTTTAGCATTTCTAGCGACCAATGATCCTAGAGACAGGCATAATGTGCAGACCTAATCATGATGGAGATGTAATATTTGTAGGGAGATGAGATGGGCTATCACTCCAGACATTTCGGAAAAAATTAGGTTACTGCCTACTTAGTGACAGGTTAATGAGCACGATTAAGTGGAGCTCCTTAATTATAATGAAATTACTCTCGCATAATGAGAACGGAAACCTTATTTCCGTTAAATGCATTATTGAAGGAATAATGTTCCATGTAGCAAATTCTTCAACGATACCCGCTAAACTAAAGAGTTAAAAATAGCGTGCACCCGTTTGTAAATCAAGCTCCCCGTTTCTGGTTTCTGGGATTTGAAACGATCTTTTGTTGTACCTAACCTAACAGAACCTGAAAGAAAAATCCTTCAGAGACAAGATCTAAAACCGAAGGATTACTTGGGCCAAGTCGGTCAGACAAACTTCAACTTTCATTATTTATTTCCTGATTATGATCATAATTATACTGGGACAACATTTTATAAGTCAGTTTGGCTCTTCGTTTAATCTATTCACTCACTCTGAATGTGCGTGTGCTTAATGCTTTGTAAAAAATCTGAATTGCAAGAAAAATCTCGAGATCCATTTATTACGACCATATAATAATAATAAAAGTCTGTTTTATATGCAATCCTGCCTACTACTAGAACTTGAAGTACTCTTGGGTTTTGATTTGGTTCAAAATCTGTGGTTGGTTGGTATGTATCATTTTCTGCCAAGAAGTTTTCCCTGTAAAAATACAAGCAATCCTGCCTACAACTAGAACTTGAAGTACTCTTGGGTTTTGATTTGGTTCAAAATCTGTGGTTGGTTGGTATGTATCATTTTCTGCCAAGAAGTTTTCCTTGCAAAAATACAAAAGGGTAACCACTACTTTTAACCTACTTTCATTTTCATTTTGTAACTCAGCCTTTGAAGTTTTCCTTTTTCACTCAACTGGAAATATATTAATAATACTTCATTTTCAGTAATTTTTTTTCTTTCCATTCAAGCAAATGTACGAATTTCATTCGCCTTGAAGCCACTACTGCGTAGTTGAATTATGATCTCGCAATACCTCTTGCCCTTTATTATTTTTTCACCAAAAGTATTTTTCGTGACTTTTCATTCAAGCAAATGTACGAATTTCATTCGCCTTGAAGCCACTACTGCGTAGTTGAATTATGATCTCGCAATACCTCTTGCCCTTTATTATTTTTTCACCAAAAGTATTTTTCGTGGAGAGTAAAAGCTGATACATATTCATGTGTCGGTACTTAGAGGCGTTAAGTTATGCCATACCAAAGCAGGGAGCAATGGTACTTCAAGGATAATAGAAACAACGGGTGTAGATGTACAATGTATAATGTATGTACATGTTCCACCCTCGTCTCCTCTTGAACAGTTTTGGTCTTAGCAAGTAAAAGTATAAACTAAATAAAAAAAGAGAAAGAATGTAGGTAAAAGCAACAGCCACTTCACAATCTACAATCCTGTCATCATCTTTTTTCTTACACTTTTAGTTAGATTAACTAGGCATGACAAAGTCCTTTACGTTTTTCTTTCTCATATTATTTTCATACGCCTTCATTCTTTTTGCCTCGATCAAGTGATAACCGGCAATACTATACTTATCTACTGTGTAGCGTATTACTACTAATGAAGTGAAAAAATGTCTTATAGTCTCGGCTAAAGTCAAGTCAATGCTCGTCGGTTAGTAGAACCTTCCTTACACTATAAAATTCTATTTTTGTTATTATAACGAACCTAAAGATATTTTATATAGTTGTGTCATCTCTATGCATTTTTTCGTAATGCATACACACAATTAAATAGGATTCTCTCAGCTTTGTAAATGTGGCTGAGCTAAGCATATATTAAGTTAGCTTACATACTGAAAACGACCAGACGACCACCCACGTAAACTAAACGACACAAGCTATCACAAAACAGCATCCAATAACTCATAAAATATGCTTTGTTGCCGACATCGAATTGCGTTTTTTATATTAAAGTTATTATTAAGATACTCGACACACTTTTTTTTTGCTGCAGGGCGCTCTTTAGTAGTTTCTCATTCATCATCATCATCTCCATACTTATGCACACTTTATCAGGCAATGAATCACAAAAATGAGTTAATTTCTCGGGTAAAATGAACATGAAAAATGCGGCCAAGCTTTCCCCCACTACATAAAAATGCCGGAAGTAAGTAAGTAGGTAGGTAGTTGAAAATGAAGAGAATAAATAGTTTTGCATGACAAAGTTTTTCCTTATGATGATGATGGTAGTAATTAAGGCATAAAAACACAAAGCCAGAAGCAGGACAAAATTCACAATCGCAATAAAAAATGTTTAGAACATGTACAAAACAAAATTACAACGTATGGAACGAACTGAAAGGGAATATGGAAAAAGTAGTTTTTACAAGGGAGACTTGTTATCAAACCAAACCAATGTTCACTGCATACTACAAACTGAGCAGGAGTCCCGGGCCCAAAATTTTATGGTGCAAATTACAACAATATTTTAAGCTGAGAAAAACTTTTTAAGTTGTTTGGTTATTACGTTAATTTTTTTGTTGTGGATGTGGCCTGAACTTAGATTGAGTTAAAAAGTCAAGGACCGCTAAATCCCTGGAAAATTATCTCTGACCCATGTTGCTCTTGTTCCATTCGTGTCTACTGTCTTCAGGAACAGAGCGGTTAAGTAAATAAGCTTTCACTGTTCTGCTTTGTCCTGGGTAGTGCATACTAGTGCAGATTCGTGGTCGACGGATGCAATTTTTACGACTAGGTTTGGTCTGTTTTGGGTGGACAAAAATGAGATGATGATACGGAGAACCGATGATAAGAAACAGTATTAAAGAAATTTATATGCGATTGCATGTGTTGCCATCAAGTGAATTAAGGAATTCAGTCGCTTCCTCCTCTCCAGCATCTTTGAGTCAAGAAAAAAGTATGAGGTGAGCAACTAAACTAGACCGTTTTAGGAACTTTTTTTTATTGTAGAGAATGAACAATGCAACCATAAAAAGTTTTTGGTGCAAAAACTTTCAAAACTACTTGTTCCATACATGCACTTTTAAGGTTGGAATTTCTACGAACAATTAAAGAAAACTGAGTGTGTGGCTTTGCCTTCTGACTCAACTTGGCATAAAGAAAGTCAACTTTATTTATGTGACCACGACCAGAAGACCAATTTTCGGCAAAAATTAAGTCTAAGAGAAACTGAAAAAAAGTTAGATTAATATATGCAAGGCGAACATTCATTCAAGTGAAAGCTAAATACCTGCCGAACAAGAAAGTAAAGGAACAATTCAGTTGGGTAAAACGCGCGACATGTTTCATTTGAGATAAAGGTTGAAAAGCCTTTGTTCTCCGTAAAGGGTTTTTTCTTTACTCCTTTTAGCGTAGCCGCTAGGAAAGACTTTAATGAACGAGTGACTTATAAATGAGCAAAAAAGGATTGCTCCCCCATTTTAGGTCTTTTCACTTTTTTTCTTTTTAAAGAGAAAACCTCGTTTCACTCAGTTTTCTTCAGTCAGCATTAAACAGGGAAAATGAATGAATGGGTAGATGAGCAAAAAAGTTTTTTCTTGATGTGCAAATGATCATTTGTCTTCTTCCCTCTATGTGCCCCTTAGGTTGAGAATAGTAAGAGCAGCAAGTAGTTCCAAACTGCAAAAAGGAAAATCATTCTAGAAAAGACAACTGGCTGAAAATTTGTCTAATTAGAGGGGACACACGAGAGAACAAATTAATTGTGTCAGATGTGTGGCTTCTAAAAGAAAGGCATAAATTATTCATTGTGTAGGTAGTAACCTACTTTCTACTTAATGCGGCCTTAAGATGAGATGAGTGGTCCCTTTCCTTCCTGTGAAAAACTTGGACAC